>JAMLFY010000011.1:26104731-26183769 GCA_030441495.1 Dalbergia oliveri
AATATGAATGCAACTTGTTTTTATCTTAACTAGAGCTCTTACAAGACTTTTGGAGGAACATAAACCTCAACCCATTATGCATCATAAGGCAAGCTTTAGAGTTCTTAGCACCTAGACTTCAAAAGAAGTCTTAAAGTTTGAACTTCATCATCAAGCTTAAGGAAATGGACTCAAAGTTCAACACTTTGTCTAAACAAAACTACAAGGGCTAAGTCATATTCTTTATTTTATTGCTCATGGGCTTCAATCTAGATAAAACTCATTAGAACGGCCGACCAACTTTAAGGTTGGCAAGGGTAAGCTTAGAGCTCTTTGAAATCATGTGATAATTTTCTTTAACAAAACTTTTGTGATCTACTTTACATTTTTAGCAAACTTTGTTCAAACCAAAGCAAAGGAAACCAAAATCATGAAAGGAAAGGAAAGAGAACCACAAACTTTATCAAGGAAAAAGGAAGAAATCAAGACATGTATGGTCCAAGACCAAGTTGTTTCAAGCTTTAGAGGTTTCTCACATGACAACAACAAGTCATCATCTTGAAACCTCATCATCAAGCTCATGTTTTCCTTATGAAAGGCCTCTTGGCCGAAAAAGAAAGGGGAAGGGGAAAAAGAGTTTGAAACCAAGAGAAAAACTTGAACTTTCTTAAAACACAAGAAAAAACATTAAAACAAGACCCCTACCTAAAGAAGTCTTGAAGGGAGATGTAAGGAAGCTTTGTTTTCTTGATGAAAGGAGAAGGAAATCCTCTTGAAGTCTTGAGGAAGAACTTGGCCCAAGTGAGGGAGTTTGAGAGGAAATGAGAGGATTTTGCAAGAAGTGTGAACTTACCAAGTGAACCAAAGTGTGACGAGGCTCATCAAGGCTTGGTATTTATAGAAGATTGAGAGCTCATGGATGGCCTTTGAGGGGGAGGAGTGGCCGGCCAAGTGAGGAGGGAGGAGAGAAGAAATATCTCTTTGATTGGTATGGTGGAAAGCATGGCAATGCATGGTGAGGTATGGGTTTGGGTATGGCCTAAGGCATGGGCTTGGAGTGCAGCAAAAATCAACATGTGGCACCATTTTTAGGGGGATTTTCGGCCAACACATCAGCCAAGGGGGAGGGAATTTTGTTCATGTAATTGTGGTTTAAGGATGTGTTTAGGTGTTTCTTTGATTAGGCTTTTGATTAGGAGTTTGTAAGCAAGTGTTTAGGTGAAAATGGTTAATTAAGGTGGTTCAAGACTTGATTAGGAGGGTAATCTTACTAGATTAGTAATTTAAAATAATTCCTTTGGTCAAATGAGGTATGACACAATTCCTTAATTTAAGGAATTGGAGAGAAAAACACTATTCAAGATTCCATGACTAGGAATCTTGAATTAAAGAATGCAATTAGAGTTTATCTAAGCAATCTTAGGTTCTAATTAACCTTAATAAATCATTTTGACTCTAGATTAATTATCGAAATAAATTAATCTTCGATTAGAGCCTAATATTGCTTAGGTTTGCTTAATTGCGTCATTAGGCTCATTGTACATTATTCTAGGGGCAAAATGGTAATTTTACGCTAAACTGCCTGGACCTTCTGACTTAACTAAACATCAAACATTGCTCAAAAACATCATTCTAAACTTCCTGAAAAGTTCGGGCTCAAACGGCACCTTTTACCCGTGTAGAACACAGGAGAGGTATTTTGGTCATTTTGAGCCGAAAGTTTAGAAAACGAGATTTCCACCTCGGATATCATTCATAACAACGTAATCCCCTTTAAACATTGAGTTGACCCATTCGAGGTTGCCTGGCAACTGTCCTTTAATTCGGTAAAATGACCTCAGGGCATTTCGGTCATTTGTACTCTAACAACAAAAATCTGGCTGTACATTACTCCCCTCCTTAAAAAGAATTTTGTCTTCGAAATTCGTTACCTTAGAAAAGCTCGAGATACTTCGTCCGCATCTCGATTCCAACTCCCATGTGCACTCCTCCGTCTTGTCTTGTCCCCACGCGACTTTCACCAAAGGAACGGACTTATTCCTCACTCCCAACACCACGGTCCACGATCCTCGTTGGTGGTAGATTGAAAGTTAGGTCCTCCCTTAACTGTACATGCTCTGGCTCTAACACATGGCTAGGGTCGATCATATTCTTAGCTTGGAGACGTGAAAGACGTCATGAAGATTTGAGATTTGGAGGTAGGGCTATTTGTAGGCAACTTCCCGACTCCTAAGGATTTCAAAAGGTCAGAAATCAGGGACTCAATTTCTTAACTTTCATGGCTCTACCTATTCCTGGAGGGGGTTATCCTCAAGAAAACATGCTCACCTTCTTAGAACTCTAACGCTTTCGCCGCTTGTCCGCATAGCTTTTTTGTCGGCTTTGAGCAGTCAAGATTCTATCCTTGATCATTCCTATTTGCTCTGTGGTTTCCCTCACTACATCCGGTCCCAAAACGCTTTGTTCTCCGAGATCATGCCAACACAAAGGCGACTTGCACTTCCTTCCATACAAGGCCTCGTACGGTGCCATACCAATACTCGCATGATAACTGTTGTTATATGCGAACTCGATAAGTGGCAGGTACTTATCCCAACTCCCTTTTCTATCCAAAACACATGCCCTTAGCATATCCTCCAAGGTTTGGATAGTTCTTTCCGATTGTCCATCCGTTTGAGGGTGGTAAGCCGGTGCTTAAGCACAGCTTAGAACCAAACGCCTTTTGAGAGGCTCCCCAAAAACACGACGTAAACCAGGATCTCGGTCCGAGATTATCGTCGATGGAACTTCGTGTAACCTCACTATCTCTTGGATGTACAACTGGGCCAACTTATCTAGGGAAAAGGTTAACTTGATGGGTAGGAAATGGGCCGACTTGGTTAACCTGTCCACTATTACCCAAATAGCGTCATGGCCGGCTTGGGTTCAAGGTAGGCTGGTCACAAAATCCATAGATATACTATCCCACTTCCATTCGGGGATAGGCAAAGGTTGCAACATCCCTGAAGGCTTTTGGTGCTCAATCTTCACTTTTGACAGACTAAGCACTTACTAACCCAGGCTACTACGTCCTTTTTCAATCCAGGCCACCAGAACATCTTCTTTAAATTTTGATACATCTTGGTGGCACCAGGATGGATGGTGAAGTGGCTTTTATGGGCCTCCTCCAAGATACTCTCTCGGAGGTCACCATCTTGCGGTACACAAATCCGCCCTTCAAACCTCCACAAACCATCTGTCCCTTGCTCAAAACCCTTAAGCTTTCCAGCCTTTACCGCTTCAAGAGTCTCCTAAACTCCTCATTTTCTACTTGTGCCATCATCACCCTTTGTTTAACCCACTTGTTACCGTAAGATGACACATCTTCACACTCTTTTCTAATATTGACATCCCCAAATTCATATCCCTAAACTTCTCTATAAGCTTAACTTCCTTGACCATCATGTGGGATAAGCGTAATGATTTTCAACTCAAGGCATCGGCAACCACATTGGCCTTGCCGGGTGGTAACTTAAGCCGAAATCATAGTCCTTTAGAAACTCCATCCACCTTCTTTGCCTCATGTTTAGCTCCTTTTGATCAAAGAGATGCTTAAGACTCTTATGATCGGAGAAAACTTCAAACCTTACTCCATACAAGTGATGCCTCCAAATCTTCAAGGCAAACACTATGGCGGCTAACTCTAGGTCATGGGTAGGGTAGTTAACCTCGTGAGGCTTGAGTTGTCTAGACGCATAGGCTACCACTTGCCTATTTTGCATCAACACACAGCCTAAACCTTTTCCCGAAGCATCACAATATACCTCAAAAGGTACATTGGGGTCGGGAAACCAAACTGGGGTTCGAGGTCAACCTTTCCTTTAACTCTAGGAAGCTCTTTTCATTATCGGGATTCCATGAAAACGGGTGTTCTTCCTAGTTAGCTTGGTTAGGGGAAGGGCAATCTGGGAAAATCCTTTAATAAACCTATGGTAATAGCCTGCTAATCCCAAAAAGCTCCCTATTTCCGATACGGTGGTCGGTCTATCCCAATTCATTACCGCTTCTATCTACTAGGGTCAACGCTATACCTCCTTCGACACTACATGTCCCAAAAACTTCACCTCCTCCAACCAGAATTCACACTTAGAGAGCTTAGCATACTTCTTTTCTTTCAACACCTCTAAAACCAACCTTAGGTGACTTTCATGCTCCTCTGAGTCTTCGAATAGAATGAGTATATCATCTATGAAAACCACCACGAACTTGTCTAAATAGGGTCTAAAGATCCTATTCATATAGTCCATGAACACGGCGGGTGCATTTGTCAGTCCAAAGGACATCACGGTGAACTCAAAGTGTCTCCGTGTCCTAAAGGCGGTTTTAGGTATATCCTCATCTCTTACCCGAATTTGGTGGTATCCGACCTCAAATCAATCTTGGAGAATACCACCGCTCCTTTTAACTGGTCCATAAGATCATCAATCCTAGGCAAAGGGTATTTATTTTTCACGTTACACGATTCAATTGCCTATAATCTATACATAATCTCATGCTCCCATCCTTTTTCTTAACAAACAAAATTGGGGCTCCCCAGTGAGACACTAGGTCTAATAAAACTCTTTCTTAACAGCTCCTCCAACTGGGTTTTCAATTCCTTCAACTCCAAGGGTGACATCCTATACGGGGCTATCGAGATAGGTCCCGTTCCTGGACCAACTCGATGGAGAACTCCACCTCTCTCTCGAGGGAACTCGGGTATCTCATCGGAAATACCTCGGGGTACTCTCTTACCACAGGAATATCATCTATGTTCTGCTCAAAGTCTATTCGCTAGCTGCTAGAAGGACATATCCCTTAGTTTTCTCCCCACTACAGAAGACATCTACGGCATTCACATAAAGTTTCAAGGTTTGACTAGTCTTGCTAGGGGGATGACGAAAATAACGAATTTTTATAACAATCTAACAACACATGGTTAGTGTGAAGCCAATCCATGCCAAGGATTATTCCTATGTCTTTCAAAGGTAAACAAATCAAATCTATGACAAAGGATATATTTTCAACAGGAAGATGGCAATTTAAACAACAGTTACATGTATGTACAGGACGGTTGGTGGAGTAGAAACAATGAGATCAAAAAGAAGCTTAGAAACTTGCAAATTTAGAGACTCGACACTAGCATGTGAGATAAAGAATGAGTAGCACCAGAGTCATATAGCACAATTAAGGTTCTACCATTTAGTTCGCACTTACCTTCGATGAGGTCGTTGGATACGTTCGCGTCCTCCGCGTTGAGGGTAAGACCCGTCCTTGGTGTAGCGGTCGGGGACTTTGACTTGACGACCCTTCATTGCTTCTGCAATCCTTTGCATAGTGGCCGAGCTTGCCACACTTGAAGCATACTCCTTGTCCAGCTAGGCAGGGACGATTGCCATGATTCTTTCCACAACGGGGCACTCCACGACTTGTGCGGTCCGAGAACAGGAGCAGGGCTCCTTGGGGTGCCTTGTTCTTGTTCCCGTTGGGCCTTCCTTGTTGATTATTGTTGTTGTTGTTGCGAGGACCGCTCACTCCTCCTTGATGGTTGCGGTTCCCTCCGTTGGGTTTGGCGGCCTTGGGTGTTGCCGGATGGTTGATTGTTGGGTCCTCTTTGTTGTTATTGTTGAGGTTGTTGTTGTTGGTGCTTGAACTGATTGGATTGATAGGGATGGTAGTGGTTCCTCGAGTTCTGATTGACGGCTTGAACTTCGGGGCTTGAGGTCCCAAACCACGGGGACGATCCGCCCTTGCGGCATTCATCTTCTTGTGCCCTTCTTCGATGATCGGCACTTGTTGACTAGGGTCGGGAAGTCCCTAATCTCCATGTGTGCCACAGCGAAGTTAAGTTCGGCCCTCAAACCGGCTTCAAACTTAACACACTTCCATACCTCGTCGGGTTCCCTTGGAAAACCCGTGAGAACTTGATCAACTCTTCAAACTTCGCCGTGTCCTGGCAGACATTCCACCTTGGACCAACTGCATGAACTCAATGTCCTTGGCGTTCTTCACGGATTCGGGAAATACTTCTCATAGAAGTACGTCTGAACAGCTCCCAATTAATGGCTGCGCCCGTAGCTACCTTCGGGTGCCGGTCCACCAAAATTCAGCGTCGGCTTCCATCATGTAGGCAGCAAAGGTGACTTTTCTGTCCTCCGAACAGGCAACAACAGAGTAGATCTTTTCCATGTTCTTAATCCATTCATCTGCCTTGTCCGAATTCAAAGCTCCACGAAAGGTTGGGGATTAGCCTTGCGGAACTCCCAAAACGGGCTTGTTCCACGGCTTCAAGGCGGGGACCTTGAGCGTCCCTTGGTTGATTCATGCGATCGAACATGCGTTCCATCCTAGCCATCGCGCAGCGCTCAGTCTCATTTCCTTGTTCACGATGGCGTTTGCGTTCCTATTCTGTCCGGGTGCCATTGGTCCCTAAGCACACAAGTCAACAAATACCGAGGTGATCAGGCTCAATATTCCAAGCTAAATGAGCTAGTTACCATGGCACAGCAAGCAGACAAGGTCATGAATGCCAATCCTATAGCTAAGCACTATACATGACATACTACCGTAACATGCCTTTAAAGCATGGTCAGTCCAATCCTCAGGCTTTGTGAGAATCGAACGGCTTGATACCAAAATGTAACACCCTAATATTTAACCCCAATACGCCTAGGACGTATTCAAGATTAATTATTAGTTATTACTTTCTTTAAATTCATTTACAAAATACTTAGCGGAAAATACAGGTAAATTTTTTTTTGAAATGATTCATATAAAACAAAGTGCGAGCCTTTACGTGTAACATAAATACAACGTGAAGCGGAAGAATACATAAAACATACAGAACATAAACATTAAAGAACACATCCATCAAAAACATTCCTCATCACATTAATTAACATAGTTTAGTACATACTAAGAAATATAAAGAAACATAAAGTCTTACCCATACTAGTGGCAGAGCTTGCAGGATATAACAGAAATAAGAAACATAAAGACAAATACATGAAACAAACCCAAAAGATACTCCCAAGCTAAGACTCTCCCTCCCTCGAACTATGGAAGCGCTCCTCCATCCCTCGGTGGCACATATCCAATGAACTGGGCAAGCTCCTCGATGCGTGAGGCGGAAGGATGGGCGACATGCCCTCAGCGGTGAGGGCGCATCTCCTGACGTCGTGCTAACCTCCGCTGCGTCACCGTCTCCTCGCTACCCATTCCGATATCCATGGGTACAGCAAGGGCGGAACCCTTCGAAAAGGGTGAGGGAGGATCCTCTGATGGGTCGGTCTCCGAACGCCTCGGGTGAGGCACGTACTCGGGGTAACCTCGCACCGCTGAGAGATGTCGACGGGCGTGATGGTTTGCTCGTCACTGGTCGCGTCCTCTCAAAAATCATGTCGTCGCCAAAGGGGAAGGTCGGAGTGAATTGAAGCTGGAGACTGGAAAGGCAAATGGGCGTCCCATGTATGCAAAAATGCGTATAGCACAACGACCCTCGAAATGGTAGGACTGATCTATCATAGTGCAGTTCCATATGGGTGTGTCAACAAAAATCACGAACGACGCCATCGATGTCTAAGACGTAACGGAAAGAAAACAGAGAGAGGGAGAATCTTGCTAAAGAATCTCTAGGAGGAATCCTCTATCCTAGTGTCATCGTTACGTCCCAGGAACCTTGGGTTTATTATGAAAAGGTTAAGCATGCATAGGTTCATTATGAGGTTTTCACAAATGTATTTATCCAAGGTCCATGTCTTTTATAATGATTCTTAATGCATGTATGCAACATAATAGTTCATGGATGCATGGCAGGATCTTTAGATAAATCAAACAAATATCAAACAACATATAAGTGGCATGTAACTTTTTCTTGAACATCTTTCCTTTCTCATACTTGTGACACCAATCATAATAGTAACCGCACCCTTTAACTAGGCTATGAGCTCATACCTTAACTAGTCGTCACTAGTTCTTACTTATCCTCTTGATAAGCGAATCATAAACATAATCATATTCATCATAATCATCATAATCCTGACTCCCAGAGTACGAGTAGGGGCCTAAGGATCACCCATCATGGGACTTTTTCCTTCTTCGAAACGCATCAACTGGTTAAGACCAGCGACTTTGTCCGCTTTGGCAGGCTGAATGTCTATGCCCTCATGGTTTTACCTTCTTCTCACGGAGCAGGAGAAGTACGTCTCGGTGTGTCACCTTAAACATCATATATTTTTCCTTCTTCGAAACGCATCAACTAGTTAAGACCAACGACTTTGTCGCTTTCAAGGCCAATGCCTATGCCCTCACGTTTTACCTTCTCCATCAAGAGTAGGAGAAGTACGTCTCGGCATATCACCATTAAACATTATTTTTCTCAAAACTTTCTTATGTCCCTCAAATTTGACGGAAATTCGGTGGCATAACAGCTACTCTCTCGAATTTCCTCAAATTTGAGTCATGCCACATAATCTCAGTCACATGCATCATTTTCATGGAACTTTCTCAAATCAATAACTTTCTAGTTCACATGAGCATATTTCTCAATTTCATTCATATTTCGAAACCTTATGCATCTTAAATACAACATTTCATCATATCACCAAATCAAATCATACACATAAAGTTTCATGCTCAAGGAACTAACATAATCACATCATCATAAGTGCGCTCGAGGTTCATCATCATAATTATACTCTCTCGGCCACCTATCTCATAGTATCTTATGCTTTGACCCTTACGGGCTTAAACTTGTATTTACATCTTTATTTCCCTCAAGAGGTTAACACTTAGACTTCTCTAATATTTGGACTCACTAAAATTCCATACAGCATTGCACATAAAAGGCGGAAATATCATTCGCTTAAGGGGCTCTAGAATCTCCATTCGTGACCCTTTTTAAGATCCGATCTTCGCCTAAGGCTCCATAATCAATTCCTAAACCAATTATGAGGGATTCCTAGGCATGTTCTCTAAGTCATAAACCATTTTAATCTCTAATCATCACCTTATCATTTATGAAGGGATTTTGTACATGTCTTACTAATTATGAATCATTTATCCTTAAATCAATCATGCTAGAACAAATTTCCATTAAGGTGTTCTAAAATTCTCATCTCTAAACCCTTTCAAGTTACTTATTCTTTCCTAACTTTTCTAAATCGATTCCTTCCTTCACTCAAATATAACTTACACATTTTAACACCTTAGAACAGCATTTATACAGTAGCCAAACATAGAGGGAAACCATCATAAGCCCATAATATCACATAATCTCTTGAGTTGAAATGCATATAAGTTGCTAGTTTTCTCTTGGGACATTTTCAGGAACAAAAAGGTGTTATGGTAATCGATTACATGTTCCTAGTAATCGATTACCAGGAGCTCAATTCATTCTGGGTTTCAAAACAACCGGGTAATCGATTACATATAATGGTAATCGATTACTTGGGTTAATCCGTTTCAAAAAATAAAGAACACAAAAGTAATCGATTACACTATAGGTAATCGATTACAGGATTTCCAGGTTCTGGGCATGAAGAAACCGTGTAATCGATTACCTTTGGTAATCGATTACCAAAACCAAAAGTCCTTCGAAAAACCTCTTCTGGTAATCGATTACATGGATGGTAATCGATTACCAGAACCTCCAAATTTGAGAAGACATAATTTTTAACACATTCCAAGCTATTTTGAACACCTTGAGACCTCATAAAACAGTTTTTCAACATTTTCTTGAAATCATTCATGCATTTTACAAAATCAAACCATTATTGAATCATACTAAAACTCATCCATTTCTCTTTGACTAGAGTTCCCTTATTAGGATACTTAGGGCAAGTCTTTGAGCTCTAGAATATTTAGGTGATAACATAATCTTAAACATGCTATGCACTTTATTTTACTCTTCATTAAAAGTAAAGTGAGAGCATAAAATAAATATGAGATGCAACTTCATTATTATCTTTAAGGATTAAGTGATGACTTAAAATATAAACATGAAATGCAAGCTTGGGAATTTAAATATGGTAATGCAAGTTCATTCATTTATTCTTGTGAAATTAGTGATGGCATCAAAATAAACATGAGATGCAAGACATAAATTTAAACATAAATGCAACTTGTTTTTATCTTAACTAGAGCTCTTACAAGACTTTTAGAGGAACATAAACCTCAACCCATTATACATCATAAGGCAAGCTTTAGAGTTCTTAGCACCTAGACTTCAAAAGAAGTCTTAAGTTTGAACTTCATCATCAAGCTTAAGGAAATGGACTCAAAGTTCAACACTTTGTCTAAACAAATCTACAAGGGCTAAGTCATATTCTTTATTTTATTGCTCATGGGCTTCAATCTAGAGTAAAACTCTTAGAACGGCCGACCAACTTTAAGGTTGGCAAGGGTAAGCTTAGAGCTCTTTGAAATCATGTGATTAATTTTCTTTAACAAAACTTTTGTGATCTACTTTACATTTTTAGCAAACTTTGTTCAAACCAAAGCAAAGGAAACCAAAATCATGAAGAGGAAAGGAAGAGAATCACAAGCTTTATCAAGGAAAAAGGAAGAAATCAAGGCATGTATGGTCCAAGACCAAGTTGTTTCACAAACCAGAAAAACTAGAACTTTCTTAAAAACACAAGCAAAAACATTAAACAACACCCCTACCTAAAGAAGTCTTGAAGGGGGATGTAAGGAAGCTTTGTTTTCTTGATGAAAGGAGAAGGAAATCCTCTTGAAGTCTTGAGGAAGAACTTGGCCCAAGTGAGGAGTTTGAGAGGAAATGAGAGGATTTTGCAAGAAGTGTGAACTTACCAAGTGAACCAAAGTTTGACAAGGTTCATCAAGGCTTGGTATTTATAGAAGATGGAGAGCTCATGGATGGCCTTTGAGGGGAGGAGTGGCCGGCCAAGTGAGGAGGGAGGATAGAAGAAATATCTCTTTGATTGTATGGTGGAGAGCATGGGCAAGGCATGGTGAGGTATGGGTTTGGGTATGGCCTAAGGCATGGGCTTGGAGTGCAACAAAAATCAACATGTGGCACCATTTTTAGGGGGAATTTTCGGCCAACACATTAGCCAAGGGGGAGGGAATTTTGTTCATGTAATTGTGGTTTAAGGATGTGTTTAGGTGTATCTTTGATTAGGCTTTTGATTAGGAGTTTGTAAGCAAGTGTTTAGGTGAGAAAATGGTTAATTAAGGTGGTTCAAGACTTGATTAGGAGGGTAATCTTACTAGATTAGTAATTTAAAATAATTCCTTTGGTCAAATGAGGTATGGCACAATTCCTTAATTTAAGGAATTAGAGAGAGAAATACTATTCAAGATTCCATGACTAGGAATCTTGAATTAAAGAATGCAATTAGAGTTTATCTAAGCAATCTTAGGTTCTAATTAACCTTAATAAATCATTTTGACTCTAGATTAATTATCGAAATAAATTAATCTTCGATTAGAGCCTAATATTACTTAGGTTTGCTTAATTGTGTCATTAGATTCACTGTACACTGTTCTAGGGCAAAATGGTAATTTTGCACTAAAACTCCGGGACCTCCTGGCTCCAACTAAACATCAAACATTGCTCAAGAACATCATTCTAAACTTCCTAAAAGTTCTGGGCTCAAACGGACACATTTTACCCGTGTAGAACACAGGAGGGGTATTTTGGTCATTTTGAGCCGAAAGTTTAGAACGAGATTTCCACCTCGGATATCATTCATAACAACATAATCCCCTTTAAACATCGAGTTGACCCATTCGAGGGTTGCCGGCAACTGTCCTCGAATTGGGTAAAATGACCTCAGGGACATTTCGGTCATTTGTACTCTAACAACAGAAATTCGGGCGTACATTAACATCTTGAATACTCCTTTGCTTAAAGAAATTCGTTGCTTTCCTGGAGGATCGTTCTTTACCATGGTGGGGTGAATGTGATGCGGCATGACGCTGGCTTGGGAGGAAGCAGTGAATATTCTCCTGCAAGTGGTTATCGATGGTTACTTCAGGATTGTGTTGCTGAAGGTTGGAGGGTCTTAGATATGGATTTGGAAATTGCTTGGTTCTTGAGAAGTTCAAGTTTTTGATTTGGTAGATATATCACTCTGCTCTTCCTACAACCAAATTTAGGTTTAATAGACGAATTGCTCATTCATTAGTTTGTGTTAGATATGGTCTTAGGGAGAAAGATTTTCTACATTGCCTCCGTGATTGTTGTCACTCCCTTCTTGGCTTAACTGGATTTTGGCTAGGATCTACAATTTTTCACCCTTTCTTTGCTTGATTGGGTAAATGCGCATTTGAGATTTTCCTTTAATCTGTCCTTTGTAGTAGTGGTATGGTGGGTTTGGTGTTGACGCAACAAATTTTTGAGTCGTTCTTATGGAGGATGGATAAGGTGTTAGCCTTGCTACTTGCAGACATCCATTCCATCCAAATGCACTTGTCTTCTAATGATCGCTCTATAGTTCCGTGTGTGATACGTTGGGCTCAATCATAGGAGGAGGAAGTTAAATTGAACATGATGGTAGCCATTGTTAGGTTGCTGACGAGGCGCGTGAATGATCAGGGTCTGAGACTCAAATGAGACGTGGATTGAGAGTTTTTCTAGGTTTCTTGTGAATCATTCTATTTTATTTGCTTTATGACGATCAAAGTTGGCCTTGCCAGGAGTATGAAAAAGACTATCGTTTAGTGTAGTGTGAAAGTGACTCACTTCATGCCATCACTTTACTTACATCCAACTTTTTGACCAAGCACCATACTTGTACTGCTATTCTCACTGAGGTATCTCACCTTTTGAGGGGACCGTTGTATGCCTACCATGGGTACACAAGATTAATTCTTGATGGAATGGTTAAGTGGTACCACCAATGATGATACTATTAGGTTTTGGCAAACTCTCCCAGGTACCGTATTGCCTCACCTTTGTGATATATTAGGGAGTGAGTATTTGCGTGGTTAGCGTCCACGTTTGTTTCCCATCTTAACAAAAAAAAAACACTAGGCAGAGCCTGAACAATTCATGTCTTTGCTAGTTTGATGAAAAGGATTGTCTTGCGCCTCTATTTAAGACTTCCCTAACAACGAACAACTAATCGAACGTGACACAAATAAAAAGCCTGTCAAACTTCCTGGTAAGTTATATTCCTGGCAAAAATTCCTGGATCAATAAATCTAAAATATTGATTAGTTATAAGAATGGAGGCAATGGGAATGAGGTTTTGATCACTTAATCAAAGATAAAATCATTCAAAACGGACAAAAATGACATTACTCAGATACATGGACGGAATTGAGACAAGGAACATGCCATCAAACATACCTGGATCAAGTAATTGATCAGGAGACAAATTAGATAATGTTATTTACCGATTTTGTTCAAATTTACATATGTATTGGAAGCTGAATCATGTCCTTTCCTGATCAAGTAAACATTTCATTTGCTTGAGTCATCATATTTTTATCTTGCCTCAAACATTGTAAGGGACATCTCATTTGGGGGATGCAGATTGAGTACTCTAGATGAAGATTCTGATTTAAGTAAACTGCTTCCAGTATAAAATCCGGGCGCCTTTGGCTGGGGTAATAATTTCTCACCATTCAGCATAAGAACCACATAGGACATATCCGGCCTCTTCTGGCTTTTGTTGTACACATAACAAACCCACATGTATGCACCGTAAGACCTCATAAGGAATATATCTTTCACCTAAGTGTTTATCTATCATTTCCAATGGCCTATCTTCATTCCAAAGTCTCCATGCCTAACACCATGAAAATTAAATTAGTTTGAATTAATTCTAATGTTGAACTATTCAGTAGGAAGTAAAGTGAATAGTTGTGATGCTTACGTGTCCAAGAAGATTATGGCAGTGTCTTCTAAAATTCCTGTCTTCTTCCCACTGATTATCTCTAGTACTATTACTCCAAAACTAAATACATCTGATTTTATTGAGTAATGACCATGCACCACATACTCTGGAGGCATGTAACCACTGAAAGTATTATTTGGTAAGGGGGATGTCAAAAAACAATTGCATATAAACCATACACCAAGTACATGTAAAGGGAACCTTACTATGTGCCAATCACTTTTTTTGTTTTAGCTAGTGATTGATCTCCACCAAAAATCCGAGCCAGGCCAAAGTTGAAACTTTTGGATTCATATGAGCATCTAGTAGGATGTTGCTAGTTTTCAAATCCCTATGAATAATTCTAATCTAGAGTCTTGATGAAGATACAAAAGCCCCCGAGCAATGCCACCAATTATGTGGAAACGTTGAACCCAATCCAGAAGCCCCTTCTAGTCTCATCTGCTCAATTTCATTGATACATTTAGTATACCACTTGCTTTATCAACATACTTTAATCATAATCATATAAATGACTTAGATGTTTTAGTGCCAATTTAAGCTTCAAAGACACAAACCAAAGATGAAATAGTCCAAGCTCTTGTTGGGCATGTATTCATATATTAACATTTTCTCCTCCCCTTCGATGCAGCATCCAAGTAGCTTCACAAGATTACGGTGCTGAAGTTTAACAATCAACACAACTTCATTTTTAAACTCCTCCAATCCTTGATCAGACAACTTTGAGTGCCTTTTTATGGCCACCTCTTGCCCATCTATCAGTGTACCCTGAAAACCATCACTTGGGATACTTAAAACTTTCTTGAGAAAACAGGTATTTGTATTGGATGTGGCTGTATTACCTTGTAAACGGGTCCAAATCCACCTTCCCCCAGTTTATTTCCACTTGAAAAATCATTAGTGGCTTTAGCAATGATCGACAAATTAAACGTAGGTAGATCCATGCCTTCCATGCTCAATTTAAAATATTCTTGCCGCCACTGAAATGGCCCAAGATTGTATACTGTTGCCACTCCTGAAATGATGCAAGAAGAGAGTATATAGAAATTAAATACTAAGAAAACAAGTGTCCTTATTGTCTTTCATTTCCTATTTCTGGTTGCCTATACACAATGATATCTCAAAAATATTGGCAAATTCAGCCATGTTCACATGTAACTGAATCTTTATGTTTATTTTTAATACGGATGTTGTACATCTAAGTATTATCTAGTCCATAGTAATATGAAAGCTTATCTACTATGATAAGTGTCACAAATGGGTACCAAATTAAAAATACGTGTCAGGTATAGGGACCACAAATACATATTTTTTTTACACTAACTTTTGATTTGGTCCCTACACTACACTGTTTATAATCCACTAACAAAGGGTTATAACAACAATGAATGGTTGAGACCGTATTAAAAAATAATTGTGCACGTAGAGCTTGAAATGAAAGCTTTTTTGATATGGTGACCAACAAATGAAAAATAAGGATAACACTTACCTCTCTTTCTAAGGACTATAAATATAGTTCAACTTACCTCTCTTTCTAAGTACCATTATGGAGACACATGTAGTTAATCCAAAAATAATCACACCAACAGTAATTGCTATCAGCTTCATCTCCTTGTTTCTGTGCCCATTAACTGCAACATAATTTAACAGATTCATAACAAGATTAAACACCATTAATAATACAAATACTGAATTGAATACAGCAAAAGTGTGATTAGTTTCTCAAAACTTAGGGATCATGCAGAGAATGGTAATAATAGCATGTAATGTAGACCCTATTATATAAGAGAAAAATGGAAAGAAGTTAGAAAATAAAAGCAGTAGAAAATTTCACAAGCACGAAAAGATAACTGGCTGCCATTAGCTTATAACCCCCAGATATTTGTTTGTGGCCTGATTTCAAGATCCAATACCAACATGTACTATGAATTCACCTTAGAAGTTTTCACTGCCTTACCCCTCTCCACGTACTTGTCAGAATAACAAAAATGAAGACAACCAGATATCAGAAATGAAAGACAATGGACAATGAGATAAAAAAAACATATTACCTAGTTCTGAAGCAGGGATTCTAATATAAAGGTCTTGTCCCCATTTATTGAATTTCCTCATGTCAACCAGATTATTAAACCAAAGTAAACAGCCACTTCCTCCATTACGAATATCCAAATTTGCAAATGCTGTACATGAACAGTTTTTCATACATGACTTCTGACATTCGTCAAGGCTCATGGTCTTATTAAACCATGACAAAGACGTGTCTGGCAATTTCATGTTTGTGCACCTCCAAAATCCATCTGAGTTGCGGCTTTTGCAATCAGATTTCTTCTTTGGAACACAACCATTAGGCCAATAAGATATATTCCATTGTTCAGGAAACTTAGGAACATATCCTTTCAGGCATTCACACTTTGGAATGTTACCATCCATATTGCATATAGAATATGCACCACACAAGGCAAAAGCATCACATGCGTCTTGCTGCCATCCTATTGTGATGACTTTCGGACTGCTTGTGTTACCTATCCAAGCTAAAGCCTGCTGAAGGCCTGAAGGGGTCAGCTTATATATGGAGACAATCGAGCTATCAAGGACTTCATACCAATGATACACTTCTTTTTCATTCACAACAAATTCATATCTTTGTTGTTCTTTCAATTGTTGTGTTGGATATCCTGTTACAGCAAGGCCATTCCACGACCCTAATCTAAATTTTATAATAGATCCCTTCAAACTAAGTAGTTGTGGATATCCTCTATGGTCAAATTTCAAAGAATACTCTCCCTTAGCTGGATCATCTGCACTTTTCCAAGATGATATAATTCTATCTAAACCAGACACGAAGTCCCATCCAAGCTTCATTGTTGGCAAAAATATATCACAAGGATAATCAAAACTCTGCCACAAAAAGTCATCCTCCTTCGTATCCTCTTCATTTTTCAGCACAAGATTTCCTGAATCCAAGATCTGAGCAATTGGATTATTCACTGGCTTGCTTGATATGCTGGATGACCAAGCAGGGATTTTTGTGCCATTGAGAATAACAAGAACCCCTTTTTCGTTGAGTTTTAGGACTCCTGAATTATTCTGGAGAGGTGTTTCCCTGTTGGCCACCCACACAACAGTTAAAGGGGATAAATTCCTGTACCACACACCCAAATAACGATTTGTTGAGTCTTGAGGGCTGAAGAAACCCACTTCAAAAGTTCCGCCTGCTGAAACTAAAGTGTTACCGTCTTGTATAGACTGATTCATAGCTAAACTATCTAGTGAAGAGGAGATTCTAAAGTATGACAAAAACAAGCCCGAAAGAAATAACACTCTAGTGTTTACCACCATTTTATTCCTTCTATGAATGACTTCTCCGAAAATCTGAGAACCTGCAGCCTGTGAACTCGGATTTCTGAATTACTTTTGCAAGATGCTGAGATATGGCATTTTTAACGAGAAAGACATTAAGGAAAGACTTCAAGCATAATGTGTACCTTCTATTATGGAGTGGAAGAGACTGGCCCCAGTACAGAATGGGAAAATAAAGGGGACGCAGGGATGAATCTTATACCATCTAAATAGTGAAAGTTAGAAAAGCTGTGGGACCAGTGCAAATGAAATGTGGAGCAATAATATACTTCCTCCCACAGGAAGAAAGAAGTTCTTAAAAACTAGTGGAGGGTCGGAGAATAAACGAGTTAACGTTATTTTGCATAATCATGTTAGAGGTCATTGTTGTCAACTTGTCATCAAATTACCGTTCTTAACCTATGACCTAATTTTTTTCAAAGTTGCACGCACATTCATAAAACAAGTAACAGCATAAAACATAAAAAATTAGAATAAACACTCAAATTGATCCATAATAATTTCATTCATACACAAATTAGTTCTTAATAAAAAAAATTAGAGTTAAAGTCTCTTACAATTATAAAAATAGAACCTTATAGTTCTAAAATATCATTATTAATGAATAAATTGATCTTAATAATAAATAATTAGTGTTGAGGTCGATCACAATTATAAAAATATAACATATAGGTCCATGACATACTTGTAACATGCTAAATGCAAATGTGAATTTAATTATTAGTCTATGTGCAACCCACTAATATCAATTAACACTAAATAAAACACCCTCTTTATTTTTATTTGTATTTTTTTTCTTACAAATTCCTCACTAACATTCTAATATTTAACTGTACATATTATCATAAAAGAAACTAATATCATAAATTTCATAATTATTTTCAAGATAACTATTTGCTACAGTATAATGATGACATATTATAAAACAATATGATGTCATCATACTTGGTATGAGATACTCTATTAAATTTTGGAATATTTAAGAGAGATTTGCAAAAATGAAAAGAGTGTATTTTAATAAATTGATGATGATTAGAATTAATTGGTATTATAGATCAATAATTAAAATTCACCTAGCATTTAGTAGATTGTAGTGAATAAAGAACTTATACTGCCCATTTTTACAATTGAAGGCCCTAACACTAATATTTTTTATTAAGGGACCAATTTATCCATCAATGAAATTGTAGAGGTATACTTCTATTTTTACACTTGTGAGGACATCAATATAAATACTTTTTTATTAAGGATCAATTTATCCATCAATAAAATTGAGGGATCTATAATATTTTATTTTTATAATTATAAAGGACCTCAATATTAATATTTTCTCATTAGAGATCAATTTATTTATCATAAAATTATCGGGATTAATTTTAATATTTACCAAAAAATATTATTATCACTTGTTATAGCAACCGTCCGTAAGTTATTCATTCCTAGACTCGTCTCGGTCAGAGGATTGACAATTATGCGCAAAGAAGATATTTCTACACCTGACCTTAATATATGCTGGATAATAAAACTATGCTTCGAAAAGTGAAAATGATGATAAAAGCACACCAAATTTGAAAATGTCAAAGATTTGCTATATAAATAAGTTTGAAGAGCTGAGGATTCAAATCACCTGTCCCCACCTGATGGCGTTTGCTGGTAGGTGGCGGTGTAGACAAGGACAAAGGCGTTGCAGTCGATAAGGCGAACGAGGCAGAGGATGGCGGAGCCTCGACATCTGCTAGTTAATCCCTGCACTGTTTTGTAAATTTAAATCGTCATGTTTTAGATTTGTCGTTGTCAATGTTGAAAATTGAAATTTTGTGCTCGGTAAGAATGGAAGAACTGGAGGGGAAAGTAGCAATTTTTTCTTTCTGTGCAGGATTCAACCATTTTCAGATTAAAATGATGTTGTATATGATTTGTTTATTGCAGAATTTGACAGCTTTTACGTCGCTAATATTATTTGACAACTACTTGTGTAAGAGGTTAAAGCCTTTAACCATGTGTTTGTCAACAAACTCAAAAGTTTGGACATCAATTTTTACTTTTTCAGATCTTGACTGGAGAGCAAAAACTACTCTTCTGGCTTCACACCAAATAATCAAGTGTAAAACAATTTTGAATGGAATGAGGATGGAAACAGTAGTGTGATATGTGTGTTGTGAATGAAATGTTTGACAGACAACTAAAGTATGAAAATACTGTAGAATGTAAAATGCTTAATTAACAAATGTAAGTACAGTACAAGAAATGTAACAGAATTAAAGGAACTCTAATCCTAATAAAGCAAGAAATGAGGTTGAGCAATACTAAGTGGACTCTCTAGACTTTGTTTTGTCATCTAGGTGACGTTTGTAGAGTAAGTGTGTGAGTAAAAATTCCAACCTTTATAAATATATATAATTGCTATTTATAGGACAACTAGCTCTAAGATCTTAACGCTTATCTTTGGTTGCCATTGGATGTCGTCCACGTGTCTTTGAATTTCTTTGTTTGTCGCACGCTTCGTCATTGAACAGTTACCATTTTGTCATGTATTCACCAAGCTTTTGTTAGTAAATATTGATAATTGCTATTAACCGTCGATGAACGAATATTTGTCTTCAAGTCATTATGACGATCTTCTCAAGATCTTCAGAATTTTTTAAGTTTTAACTGACAAACCCCAACGTACCTGACAACTTCGAGCATGAGAACTTTGTCAGTGTTAACTTGCCATATTGAGTACTCAGACTTTGTCACAAATGACTTCCATAGGATTCGTCATGTCAATTGACAAATTAGAACCTTTGTCAGCTTTGCCAAACCTCATAGCTCTAGTCAGTTTGTCATGCCAAACATTTGTCTTACATAGAACCCACATGTTTTGACAATCAAACCCTTGACTGACCTTTGGGCTTGTTAAGGTTGAATGCCAATTCGACCTTTTGATACATGGTAAAAATTTGGTGCCAACATGATGCCCACCATAACTCCACTTGGAAGAGCGGTTTCTCTCGATGAGAAGTTGGGAGTTGTGATTTTGAATTTGAAACACTTCCACTAAAAGTGAAATGATAACTCCTTAGGAGCATTTAATGTGGCACGTTCACTGGAACTACCACACCAATCTACTCACGTCTCTTTATGGGCCAAGCCTCACAGCTCCATCCTATAGCTATTGAGAGGGCTATAAATACTTTGCCACCATTTCTTTTGCCGCCTACGTGCTCAGCTACAACTACTCATCTTCTCCTTCTTCCTCAAAGCTCCACAGTTTGAAACTCCTCATCTTCTTTTCTTTTCTGAGTTTTGAAACTTTTTTCTTTCTCCACATTTATTTTGAGATTCCTTGGAGTTATGGCCTCAAGATCAAAATCAACCTCTTCCAAAGGTGATGCTTCCACCAGATCATCTCTTGATGAACTTGCAAACACCCAACTGGTTCCTTCATTCAAGAGCCCATCAATGATCAAGATGAAGGCTTTGCTATGGGTCCTAATCCAAAGAACTCACCCAAACTTCCCAAGTATTCCTTCCCTTCTCCATAGGTCCAGATACTCATGCTTATATAGGTCCGTATTGACCTATAGGCAAGCTAACAAAATAGGCACTCATTATCTTACCTCTAAACCCCCAAGAGATTTCACCAGTCATTCTCAATTTCACTACAAATACTTTAGTTCTAACTCTATATTGTTTAAACCCAACCCAAAAATTCCAAACCATTCCTTGAATGATTTATGGGGATGGAAGTAGCAAAGGTCACTACTTGGAGGCACATATGCATTTTCAACTTGCTTCAACTAGCCAAATATCCCATTAAATTTAATAATAGCATGTTAGGATTCGTCATCTATTTCTAGAACTCGACCACAAATTCCTTTCTTAGCTCCAAAACCCTCAGAAAGCTTCAATGTAATATGTTTTGAATGGAAACAAAATCAATTTCAGGAAAATATTTTGAAAAATGATGATGTCTACCTTGAGTTTCTTGAAGTAGTAAACAGGTTCTTTCATTGACATAATATAGCTCCATTAACGTGAACAATTTCACTTTATATGTGCAAACATGATTCATCTCATAAATGGAAGTGATGATTACATCGTGATTGAGCATATACATTCCTAACGGATTGAAGAAATACAACCAGGACAAGAAACTAAGTTTCAAGACATTAGAAAGAAGCACTGGACTTCAAAAAGTAAGCTTAGACTGAAGATATTAATCAAACTCTAAAGCCAACATGTTCTATAATCTTCAATCATCATATTCGCAATCTTTTATCAACAACAAGCTCTGATTGAAGACTAGAAGACCAAAGTTTTATCAAGGAATTGATACCACATTAGAAAGTTCACTTCATTGAAATGTGAACTTTACTAGAAAAAGGAAGAAAAATTTGAAATTCAAATTTAAAGTCAAATCCGTTTAGGTTGGCTTTCTGCTTAACTTGGTCAACTATCCTAGCTTCTAGAAAGAAAATTTCAAGAAACCATGATCATAAAATAAAAAGTAGTTTTTGAAGGACTCAGAAACTCTAGCTTTATAACGGCTTCTACAATAGATCTACAAAGTCAAGCTACTCATCTGGACTCCAGTTCCAAGACACAAACAGATGATCAACATGTGTCACTTGAAAAACAGATTAAGAGCGTAAAAATGAAGACTATCTATAAATAGAGATGTTGTGCTTTCAAAAGATATGGGATTGACGCTGCACAAGTCCCTGAAACTCCTGAAAATTTCTCTTCATCTCTTGTAAAGTTCATTACACCTTAGTTTCCTTGTTTGAAAAAAAATCTTCTTCTACGTTCCTAAGTAGTTTATATGTTCTTCTAAGGAAAAATTGCTAGAAAGAAGTCATTCAAGTTATCCCAGGTCATTCATTGTATATCTTAAGGAAACTTGAGTATAGGTTAGTTTGAGTTGCAAACCCAAACACAAACCTTTGAATCCTCGATCCAGGAGTGATCGTGTAGTTTAGCTTATAGAGGCTAGTCAAAGACTACTTGCAATGTGACAATAAAGTTGTTTTCTTGGTCACGGTTTATATAACACCCTAATATTTAACCTCAATACGCCTAGGACGTATCAAGACTAATTATTAGTTATTACTTCTCTTTAAATTCATTTATAAAATACTTAGCGGAAAATACGGGTAAATTTTTTTTTGAAATGATTTATATAAACCAAAGTGCGAGCCTTTGCGCGTAACATAAACAACGTGAAGCGGAAGAATAAATAAAACATACAGAATATAAACATTAAAGAACACATCCATCATAAACATAATTCCTCATTACATTAGATAATATAGTTTAGTACATCACAACAGAAATATAACAGAAACATAAAGTCTTACCCGTACTAGTGCAGAGCTTGGATATGGGAAACATAAAGACAAATACATGGTAATAATCCCAAAAGATAAACACCCAACTATCACTACCCTCCCACTCCAAGCCTACTGGTGACGCCGTCCTCGTTGGGAGATGTAGCCCGCGAACTGACGAAGCTCCTCGGATGTAGCCCAACGAAGCGGAGATCTAGGCATGGGAATCGAGGGGATAGCGTGGCCTCCGCGTCGTGGTCGCCTCTCCGGCTGTCGACGCGCCTCGCATGCCTCGGCTGGGTGACCGTGTCCTCACTACCTCCTCCGTGACCCATAGGGAACGAAGGGAAGATCCCTCCGAAGGATCAGCCTCTGATCGAGAACGGGGAACATACCAGGATATCCGCGTACCTCCACGAGGAAGGTTGGGCACGACGGGTCTGCTCATCTCTGGTCGTGTCCTCTCAAAGACAGGTCGTCGCCAAAGGGTGAAGTCGGATCGAAGCGATAGCTGGAGACGGGGAAAGCAAAAGGGCGTCCCACGTATGCAAAAACGCGCACCTCGCAATGACCCTTGAAGTGGTAGGACTGATGCTCGGGTCATAGTGCACCTCCCATGTAGGCGGGTCAATGAAAATCACGAACGACGCCATCGATATCTGAAGACGTAACGGAAAGAACAGAGAGAGGGTGAGAATTCTTACTAAAGAATCTCAGGAGGAAGTCCTCTATCCTAGTGCCATCGTTTACGTCCCAGGAACCTTGGGTTTATTATGAAAAGGTTGAGCATGCATAGGTTCATTATGAGGTTTTCACAAAGGTTGTTGTCCAAGGTCCATGTCTTTTATAATGATTCTTAATGCATGTATGCAACATAATGTTTCATGGATGCATGGTAGCACTTTAGGTAAATCAAACAATAATTCAAACAACATTTGTGTGGCATGAAACTTTTCTTTGAACATCTTTCCTTTCTCATACTTGTGTCACCAATAATATAGTAACCGCACCCCTTAAGCTAGGCTATGAGCTCATACCTTAACTAGTCGTCACTAGTTCTTACTTATCCTCTTGATAAGCGAATCATAAACATCATAATCCCGACTCCCAGAGTACGGGTAGGGGCCTAAGGATCACCCATCATGGGACTTTCTCCTTCTTCGAAACGCATCGACTGGTTAAGACCAGCGACTTTGTCCGCTTGGATGGTCGACGTCCATACCCCCACGGGTTTACTTTCTCCTCATTTGAGCAGGAGAAATGCGTCTCGGCATATAACTTTAAACTTCATATTTCTCAAAAACTTTCTTTTTGTCCCTCAAATTTGACGGAAATTCGGCGGCATAACAGCTACTCTTCGAATTTCCTCAAATTTGAGTCATGCCACATAATTTCAGTCACATGCATCATTTTCATGGAACTTTCTCATTGCCACAACTTTCTAGTTCACATGAGCATATTTCTCAATTTCATTCATATCTTTGAAACATTATGCATCTCAAACACAACATTTCATCAAATTATGCATATAAAGTTTCATGCTCAAGGAACTAACATAATCACATCATCATAAGTGTGCACGAGGTTCATCATCATAATCATACTCTCTCGTCCACCTATCTCACAGTATCTTATGCTTTGCCCCTTTCGGGCTTTAAACTTGTATTTGCATTATTATTACCCTCAAGGGGTTGGCACTTAAACTTTTCCTCTAAGATTTGAACTCCCAAGATTCCACTCACTCAAAAAGGGCAGAAAATATATATCATTTGCTTAAGGGGCTCTAGAATCTCCATTCGTGACCCTTTTAAGATCCATCTTCGCCTAAGGCTCCATAATTAATTCTTAGATCAATTATGAGGGATTCCTAGGCATGTTCTCTAAGTTATAAACCACTTAGATCTCTTATCATCATCTTATACTTAGAAATTAGCACCTAATCATTTATGAAGGGATCTTGTACATGTCTTACTAATTATGAATCATTTATCCCTGAATTAATCATGCTAGAACAGATTTGCACTTCTTTGTATTAAGGTGTTCTAGAATTCTCATCTCAAGTCCCTTTTTAGTTACTTATTCTTTACTAGCTTCTCTAAATCGATCCTTGCTTCACTCAACATAATTTTACACATTTAACACCTTAGACAGCATTTATACAGGAGCCAAACATAGAACCAAAATCATGAACCCATAAGATCACATAATCTCTTGGGTTGAAATGCATATAAGTTGCTAGTTTTCTCTTGGAATGTTTCTGAAACAAAAGGTGTTCTGGTAATCGATTACATGTTCCTAGTAATCGATTACCAGGAGCTCAATTCATTCTGGGTTTTCAAAAACAACCGGTAATCGATTACACATAATGGTAATCGATTACTTAGGGTTAAATCCGTTTCTGGAAAAGTAAAGAACATATGGTAATCGATTACATTATAAAGTAATCGATTACAGGTTTCCAGAGGTTCTGGGCATGAAAAGCCGTAGTAATCGATTACTCTGCCTCTGGTAATCGATTACCAGAACCAAAAGTCCTTCAAAACCCTTCTGGTAATCGATTACATGGGTGGTAATCGATTACCAGAACCTAAAATTGAGAAAACATGATTTTGACACATTCCAAACTATTTTAAACCCTTGAGACCTCATAAAACAGTTTTCCAACATTTCCTTGAAAATTATTCATGTATTTTACAAAATCAAACCATTGTTGGTTCATACCAAAACTCATCCATTTCTTTTTGAATGGAGTTTCCTTTTTAGGATACTTAGGGCAAGTCTTTGAGCTCTAGAGTGTTTAGGTGATGACAAAATCTTAAACATGCCATGCACTTTATTTTACTCTTCATTAGAAAGTAAAGTGAGAGCATAAAATAAATATGAGATGCAACTTCATTATTATCTTTAAGGATTAAGTGATGACTTGAAATATAAACATGAAATGCAAGCTTGGGAATTTAAATATGGTAATGCAAGTTCATTCATTTACTCTTGTGAAATTAGTGATAACATCAAAATAAACATGAGATGCAAGACATAAATTTAAACATGAATGCATCTTGTTTTTGTCTTAGCTAGAGCTCTTGCAAGACTTTTAGAGGAACATAAACCTCAACCCATTATGCATCATAAGGCAAGCTTTAGAGTTCTTAGCACCTAGACTTCAAGAGAAATCTTAAGGTTTGAACTCATCATCAAGCTTAAGGAAATGGACCCAAAGTTCATCACTTTGTCTAAACAAAACTACAAGAACTAAGTCATATTCTTTATTTTATTGCTCATAGGCTTCAATCTAGCGCGGATTCTAGAACGGCCGACCAACTTTAAGGTTGGCAAGGGTAAGCCTAGAGCTCTTTGAAATCATGAGATTAACTTTCTTAACAAAACTTTCGTGATCTACTAGACATATTTTACAAACTTTGTTCAAATCCATAGAAGAAAAACTGAAAATCCTTAAAGGAAAGAGGAAGAGGAAAAACCGAAACTTAAGCCAAGAAAAGAAAGGAAATCCAAGCATGTATGGTCCAAGACCAAGTTGTTTCAAGCTTTAGAGGTTTCTCACATGACAACAACAAATCATTATCTTGAAACCTCATCATCAAGCTCACATTCTTTTTGTAAGAAGGCCTCTTGGCCGAAAAAGAAAGAGGAAGGAAAAGGAGTTTGAAACCAAGAGAAAAACTAGAACTTTCTTGAAGAACACAAACAAAAATCATCAAAACTTAACCCCTACCTTAAGAAGTCTTGAAGAGATGTAAGAAAGCTTTGTTTTCTAGATGGAAGGAGAAGGAAATCCTTTTGGAGTCTTGAGGAAGAAATCAGCCAAGTTGAGGGAATTTGAGAGGAATGAGAGAATTTGCAAGAAAGCTTGAACTTGGCAAATGATCCAAAGTGTAACCAAGTTCTCCAAGGCTTGGTATTTATAGAAAACTTGCAATATGGAGGCTGAAATGGGAGGGAACGGCGGCCTTTTGGAGGAGGAAGAGAGGAAATATCTCTTACAAAGGTATGGTTGTGAGCATGGTTTAAGGTATGGTGCAAGGCTTAAGGTATGGCTCTTGAGTGTAATGAAACAACACATGATGGGCTATGGAGGTGGTGGAGTGGCCCATCTAAGGCCAAGGGGAGGAAAATTTGTTCATCTAATTGTGGTTTAATGGTGTGTTTAGGTGTTTCTTTGATTAAGGTTTTGATTAGGAGTTTGTAAGAAAGTGTTTAGGTGAGAAAATGGTTAATTGAGGTGTTTCAAGACTTGATTAGGAGGGTGATCTTATTAGATTAGTAATTTAAAATAATTCTTTTGGTCAAATGAGGTATGGCTCAATTCCTTAATTTAAGGAAAGAGAGAAAACACTATTCAAGATTCCATGACTAGCAATCTTGAATTTAAAGAATACAATTAGAGTTTATCTAAGCAATCTTAGGTTCTAATTAACCTTAATAAATCATTTTGACTCTAGATTAATTATCGAAATAAATTAATCTTCGATTAGAGCCTAATATTGCTTAGGTTTGCTGATTGCTTCATTAGGCGCACTGTACACGTTCTAGGGGCAAAATGGTAATTTTGCACTAAACTTTGGACCTTTGGCAACTACACATCAAACATTGCTCATAAACATCATTCTAAACTTCCTGGAAAAGTTCTGGCTCAACGGCATCTTTTACCCGTGTAGACACAGCAGGGTATTTTGGTCATTTTGAGCCGAAGTTTAGAAACGAGGTTTCCCCCTCGAATATCATTCATAACAGCATAATCCCCTTCAAACATCGAGTTGACCCATTCGAGGGTTGCCGGCAACTGTCCTTTAATTTCGGGTAATGACCTCAGGGCATTTCGGTCATTTGTACTCTAGAAAAAAAAAATTCTGGCGTTACATTTAGCTTGGAGAGGCTTGTTAAAGACTACTCGTTTAGCTTGATGAGGCTGGTCAAAACACTCGGTTAAGCTTGAAGAGGTTGGTGAATAACTACTTGGTTTGTGACAGGAAGGGTTGGACTAGTTACAGGTTAGATTGGGAAGACTATTGTGAAGACTATCCAATTTCTTTCTCAAGTTAAGAAATGTAACATCCTCCCAAATACTACCTCATCTTTAAGTCATGGCATTGTACTCGAGAGTTGTTACTTATAAATTTGCGGACCTTTCTTAATTATTTATAGCAAGAATCGTAAAATCGTGTAATAACTAACCCGTGGTTCTATCAAAATATATAGCAAGGAAACAAAGTATTTATTTAGTACAAGTCAAGTACAAAAGGAAGCTCTTCTATAAGCTTTAGTACACATATGTTCTTTACTATATTTACACATGTACATAACTAAGTACAACAAATAAGAGTCTATACTACCAAACTACAAAAATTCCAATTCAGCCCTTCTTATAGGGGCTTTATTGTTCTCTGAAATCAACTTGGAGACGACACCTAAATAAACACATAGGGATGATAATTCTAAAATTCTCAGGGCATCCCCAAAACATATAATGAAACTCATGTCATCATTATCGTCCAAGCCACTTTGGTTTATTAGTAAAATTGTAAGCATGCAACATATATCAAAGGTTCATTTTAAAGTTCAAAAATCATTCTTCTGAAGTGGATTTATTTTACTTACTCAATCCCTCAATATACATATGTCATACTACTAAACATCATAATAATTTATTCTCAATTCACGTGCCCTTGGTATATCAAAGGGGACTTTCTTGCCCTTTACACATTCAGGGAACTTTCCAGTGCCCTTTACACATTACAGGGGACCATTTTGTGCCTTTTTCCCATTAAGGGGGACCTTTTATCTACTTAGCATATAGATCATCATCAAGCTTATATAAGCATCCATTCACAATATAATTTTCAATCAGGTCTCATAAACCAATCTTTTAAGTTGCTATCATGCATACACATGCATCATACTTGAACCAAATGTCATTACATTACCAATTCAAGGTTTAGGTTCATTTCCACCAATTTGGCAGATTTCACACTATTGTAGAACAAATTTATTTGCACATGAAACAATCAATTTGGAGGTTATAAAAATTATCCAAGACACTTCCATGTATCTCCAAGGTCCTATAAAAATTTCAGAGCAAAAAGAGTTCTCTAACTATGTTAACAAAATTAGACAAATTTGATGGTCAAACCACTTAACCTCAGCTTAGAACTTGAAATTCATAATTTTTAACCCTAGCAAATGATTGAATCAATTCAAAAGAAAAATTACAGTTGAACTTCAAGATGTTCCCAATACTCTATAAAACTTTCAAAGGAAAATTCAATCATTTGCTATGATAATAAAATTATACAAAATCACAACTTCAGTTCCATAATCCAGGTAGCATAGTTACAATCTCAGTTATTGATTTTTTAAAGTAGTATAACTCAAAATTAGAACTCAAGAAAATTTGTGGAACTAGCTTAGGATGTAGCTTCAACATATATTTTTCCTAACTGATGAAAATACCCACAATTGTGCCAAAAATTCATTAACAATCCCCATAGTAAAATCAAAATTCCAGCAACATGGTTCAAAATCTCTTTTGACAATAATGATTTGTAACTTCATCCAAACTCTGCACCAAAATTAATACATCAATATCCATATAGTATCACTAAAGACAACTAAAATATTCATCTAAATCAGTAAGCAAATCATAAAAACATATTTGAAGTAAAAGAGGTTTAAAATACCCTCTTGTGGCTTTAAGGATCTTGGCTCCAAGAATGATCCAAGAATGGTTTCCTTCACTTCAAAGCCTTCAAACCCACACCAAACCCTTCCTTAGGCAGCAGATTGTGAGCTCTCAAAGTATAAAAAGATTATGGATTCAAATTCTAACGGTTAGTTTGGTAGATTATGGAGTATAGAACAAGTTTTGTGAAGCAATCTTGGTGTTTTAGTGACTTTGAGCTTAGGTTTTGGGGATTTCAAAGCAAGAATGAAGGATGGAGAGAAAGAACAATGGAGGGCCATGTTTCAAGGCCTCTTGGCCAAAAATGATGATGGTGGGGTGATAAGGTTGGTGGCTTTGTATTTATCTTGAGTTAGATTTCATAATTGTGTAATCAAATTATGTATTTCTTTCTTTTAAAAGAAAATAATGAGATGGATGGTTAGGATTTGTTTTGTTGGTCAAAGAATGAATCTTGTCCATCCACTTGGCTTAAGATAAGTGGCTCACTATAACTTGGGGAGCAAGTAGCTTTTTTGGTGTTAAAATCGCACATCGAAATTCCACCGAACATATGAGATATTGACTCAAAAAATATAATAAATGAAAGGTCAAGATTAACTTGCTATGCACTTGGCATAAAGTGGTTAATAAAGGTTACTTTCCAACTAAGTAACTTGTACGTGTTAAAACTGACATTAAAACTCTAGAACGGGTAAAACACCATACCTAGGTAATCAAACATCGCCCAAAAATTAAATCTACGTATAAAATTCTTATTCTTTACCATTTCTAGCCTTAACCCTCTCTTTTCTGTCCCTGATCTTGAATCAAGGGTTTTGGCTGTCCTGATAAGCCGCCCGCAAGATTACTATTCACCCCAACCCGATTTTTTTTAACACGTTCGTTGGTCCATCCTCATCATTGCTAAACTACCAGATTGTTTTTGAAATTATGACTAATGAAGCTCAAATTAATTTTTAAATAATTTTCAGGGTGTTACATGAAAGGTGCTAGTAAAACTCAACGTGGTTAGAAGATGTAGGCAGGTGGCAAACCTATAAAAATATCTATGCAATATCTTCTTCTCCCTTTTCTCTTTAACTTTTGTTGCTCTGTGATTATGTATTTATATTTGCTTAAAATTTATCATTTTAGTTCGGCCAATCTCTACATCCAATTCTCAACAATTGAGTTTCCACTAAACCTTTATCTCATGAGAGAAAGATCAAGGATAGCCTTTACAATAGCTTTCCCAAGCTCTCACTAGTGACCAGGAGACAACCCCTATTGTCATTAACCAAGTAGTTATTCACTAGTTTTTTTAAGCTGAACCAAATAGTTATTTATCAGTCTTCAAGCTGAACCAAGTAGTCTTTGATAGCATCTTCAAGCTAAATGAGACTAGAAACACCTTTACTATCACGTTGCAAGTAGTCTTTGAATAGCCTCTCCAAGCTAAACTCACACTGATCACTCCTGAATTGAGGAACAAAGGTTTGTGTTTGGGTTTGCAACTCAAACTAACCTACACTCAAGTTTTCGTAAGATTTACAAAGAAAGTTCTGGAAACACTTGAATGACTTCTTTCTAAATATTCTTCCTAGGAAGAACATATGAACATGAAGAAATGTAGAAAGAAGAATTTTACAACTAAAGGAAATGAATACTAAATGTAACGAACATACAAGCAAATAAGGAGAAATTTTTACTAGATGTAACGAACACTACAAGCAGATGAGGAGAAATTCTTTTAGAGTTTTTGCTCTTTGTGCAGTGTCAATCTTGCTTCTTTGAAAGCACAACATCTCTATTTATAGATGGTCTTCCTTGTGACCATTGCTTCTTATCAATCTCCAAGTGACACATGTTGATGATCCATTTGTGTCTTGAAAAGCAATCTAGAGTAGCCTTTCTTTGTCAGGATTGTTGTAGAAGCCATTGCAAGATTGAGGTTTCTAATGCTACTTTAGAAATTACTCTTACTTTCTAAACGTGGTTTCTGAACTTCTTCTTCTAGAAGCTAAGATAGTTTGACCATAAGTGGCAAAAGAGATGACTCGTCATTAGATCACTAGACTTTGACTTTTGGAATTTCAAATTTGAATTTAAAAAATTCCCTCTGTTTCTTGTAAAGTGCATACTATCACTCTATGTGGGCTTTCTAATGTGTAGTATTGTTTCCTTGATGATTCTTGGGTCTTCACGTCTTCAATCATGGCTTGTTGATAAACAAAACATTGTGAGCGTGATGATTAAAGATAATGGAACACTTTGGCTTTAGAGTTTGATAGATATCTTTGTTTATGATGTACTTTTGAAGTCCCATCCTACTTTCTGAAGTCCTGACTTAATCCCAGTGTACACATGTCAGACAAGTTTCATTCAGCCTCAGGTCCTTGGGACCCACCGCCAGGTCCTGAATTTTGCTAAATCAGATCCTACGCCTCCTTGGAAGGTTATATGTTAGAGTCATTCTTGGATCAAAGTTCCATAATTGTTCCCAAGAGGAAAAATTAGTTAAAGAATGATTTTTAATGATTTTTAATGATTTTTATTAAACCTTTAAACATTTCATTTTTGAACCACAAGTTTAGAAAACTTGAAGATTTTTGGATTTGAACTAAAAATGAGAATTTGGATTTTTATTTGTTTGGGTTTTAATTTTTTTGATATTTTATTTGAATCCAAATAGGGGTATTTCTTATTTACATTTATATTTTAAATTTTTTATCTTAAAATTAAGAAATGTAAATGTAAATAAGTGAGCATTGAGACAACCTAGATGCAATTAGGTGCTATTGCTAAGATTATGTAAAGACTCCCTGTGAGCAGGCAAGGCAGGAGTCTCACTCAGCGAGTGATTGCTTCTCCAAGTTCGTTAGTGAGATTTACTCACTGCAGGCAACATGTCTGATATCATAGTGTAAAACAATGCAGTTTTGATAAATGAGCCCTAACCCCTTATAAAACAAGCCAATTGGGGTCTCTCTTCCCCAAACTGAAATCCTTCCTCTCTAACTCTCTCCCAACCCTTCCTCTCAATCCAACATCATTCCTTCTCCTTCCAAGATCAAAGGTAAGTGATTGTTGTTAGTTTATGTTAGTTTCTTCCATGATCTTCTTTCCCCATATTATAGGTTGTTGTTTGTCTCTATTGTTGTCAAGTGGGAGTGCTCCCCTAATGTTGTTAGAGTTAGATTAGAGCTTCCAGAGGTGATTAGAGTTTAATCTAGAGTTTGTGGTTGTTCTATGATAGTTGGTTGTGCCATCCCCGCTCCAGGAGCTATATTGGTGTTGACCTATACTTTCCTCCCTTCCAGATGAGTGGGTTCAAGCTCATGGCCTTATTTTGCCATTATGATTATGTTTAATGCATGATGTTTGTTAAGCATGAAAATTGAGATGCAAAAAAGATAGAATATGATTTTACATGATTATGTCAAGCTAGAAAAATTATGATTTATGATGATAGAATGAAAGAATGAGTTTTACAAAACCATGGGACCATGATTGCTATGTTGTGTGTTATGAAAATGTTTTATATGCTCATGAAGAGATTTGTTGTAAAATGTATGATTTAGCAAGATGCCAATTCGAAACATATGTTCTTATGGATTTATGATACAATTATATTTTCAAGATTTAGATCTCAAGCTATGTTTTTGAACATTCAATTAAGATATTTATATATGTTAGAGAAATGCGAAGCAAAAGTATGAACCCAAGTTTTAAAATTATGATTTTAGATTTATCAATTATATGAAAAGATATATTAATTTAAGTTTTGAACTTAGAACTTTAGCATGTGGTACAAAGAAGTATGGAATTCCAAACGATTCATAGCAACTATTAGATACATACTCCGTGAGCTGAAATCGAAATGCCTACAAGTGGGTGATCCCTTGAGCATGATTTCATAGCAACGGTTATGCTAAAGTCAGATTGTTAGAATTAAGGTGCCAAGAGGTACGAAATTTAGTATGATTCGTAGCAACTACTAGATGCATATTATGTGAGCTTGAAATTGGAATGCCTATCTCTTGGGCATGATTTTCACCGCCACAGTTATGCTAAAATTAGATTGTTAGAATTGTTTGAGTCCAAAACTCTCAAAGTACTAATAATTTAGGGCTTGCGTCGTGAGACGGAGTACCCACCCTTCAACATTTTTGTTTTTATTATTTTCAGTTCATATGTATGATGATCAATATGAAATAGCCATGGAGCCAATAATAGTAAACAACCATAAGACAACAGTATAAATTAGCCATGGAGGCAAATATTAGTAAACGCCATAGAGGCAATAGTAGTAAACAACCATGGAGGCAATAGTAGTAAACAACCATGGTGGTAATTTCAAAATAGGACCTAGTTAGGTGCCCGCAGCTTGTCCACAAGGGACCACAGGAGCAAGAAAATTCAGTAACAATTATTATTATTATTATTATTATCATGTTCTTATTATTGTTATTATTATTGCTATGAGTATTATCTTGACTTTTATGCATCTTGGTTGCGTCTCATGAAAGAGGTTACGGGTAAGAAGTCACTTAGTGAGTTTTAGATGAAACTCACCCCTCTCCTTTTTCCCATTACAGGTATAGTAGCTATTATGGGTCTTTCCTAATCGTCTCCTCTCTAGTAGTAGAGGTACCTATTGGTGAGCTTTATTTTGAGGTGAAGTACCTTTTTGTTATTCTTAGAGTGCTGCAGTGTCATTGCGGGGTCTAGACCATAGTGATGTTTTACATTTTGTCTTACCATGAATTAGATTATATTGTATTTGCATGATTATAGCTTTCATGGTTTTAAATATGTAAAGAGAGTAATAATAATAATAAATATATGTTGTATTATGACTATAGAGATAGAGTTTGATTATGAAACTAATTATGATGATTTAGATTTCAAAGACAAAATGATTTACGTTAGATATGAAATTGTGTTTGAAAATGGATTTTATGATTTAAGCTTTGCATATAGAGAAACTTAGATGTCACAAGGCTTACGTAGGGATGAGATTCCTTATGTACCGTTACGTTCCTAAGTTGGGTTGTGGCACTGACCTTGGTTTCTTGCCCTTGATATGATTTTTGTTCATCTGTAAGGCATGTATACGTACTTTGCACAATATAATGTTCACTTTCTATTAAGTTCAATCTCTTTATATGAGATAAATCATGTTTGCACATGCAAAGTGAAATTATTCTTATTTCAAGTTCGTGTTATGCAATCTGGAAACACCTTAAGCTATTTCAAGAAACTCAAGGTAGACATTAGTCATTCTTCAAAATATTTTCTTTAAATAAGTTTTGTTGTCACTCAAAACATATTGCTTTGAAGCTTCTGAAGGTTCTGAGCTAACACTGTCACGACCGATCCGGCACGTGGGACACGTGAGAAATCCCATTCTCACATCAGCCTTGGACCCGCAAGAGCCTCTTGTATGCATGCTCGTTCCTAAAAATCTTTTTAAAACATAATTTCACTTTCTCTAGATAAATTGTTTATTCTCTGAAATCAAAATAATCATGTCTAAAATCTCATAATGTCCTTTCAGTCAGAATCACAAAATCGTTCATATCATTGAAATAACATTGAAATACACTTTAACGTTCAATCCTAATATGCTGAATGCAAACATACCATACCTTAGGTCCGGGACCCTGCACCGCACTGGAGCACTCTAGACAAAATTGGAATGCCTCACTCTAGTGAAGCTTACCATCTAACACTTTACCTGGCTGGGTAGGATTTGCTGCATTGTCCTATTTAAAAATGAGAGAAACAAGGGGGGTGAGTTTTGTCACCAAAACTCAGGAAGTGAATTCACCTGAAACCCCTTTCATAGGACATCAAAGAAAACAATGTATGAAATCATAAAACGGTAATATGCCAAAAATCATGTCTAATGTAACACCCTAATATTTAACCCCAATACGCCTAGGACGTATCAAGATTAATTATTAGTTATTACTTCTCTTTAAATTCATTTACAAAATACTTAGCGGAAATTACAGGTAAATTTTTTTTTGAAATGAATCATGTAAAACAAAGTGCGAGCCTTTGCGTATAACATAAATGTAACGTGAAGCGGAAGAATAAATAAATCATACAGAACGTAAACATTAAAGAACACATCAATCATGAACATCATTCTTCATCACATTAGTTAACATAGTTTAGTACATGACTACTGAAATATAAAGGAAACATAAAGTCTTACCCATACTAGTGGGCAAAGCTTGCAGTACAACAATAGAAATAAGAAACATAACAACGAATACATGAAACACCCCAAAAGATACTCCCAAGCTATGACACTCCCTCCCTTGAACTATGGATGATGCTCCTCCTCATCCCTCAGTGGCACATACCCAATGAACTGGGCAAGCTCCTCGGATGTGTGAAGGAGGAAGGATGGACGAGCATGCCCTCCACGGCGTGGGCGCATCTCCGGACATCATGCTAACCTCCGCTGCTCACCTACCCATCCCGATATCCATGGGTAGCAGGGAACGTTCCAGAAAGGATGAGAAGAAGGATCCTCTGATGGGTAGGTCTCCGAACGTCTCGGGCGAGGCACGTACGGGGTAACCTCGCACTTGAAGATGAGAATGGGCGCGAGGTTCTCTCGTCTCTGGTCGCGTCCTCTCAAAAATCATGTCATCGCCAAAGGGGGAAGTCGGAGTGAATCGGAAGCTGGAGACTGGAAAGGCAAATGGGCGTCCCATGTATGCAAAAATGCATATAGCACAACGACCCTCGAAGTGGTAGGGCTGATGGTACGGATCGTAGTGCAATTCCACACGGGTGCATCAACAAAAATCACGAACGACGCCATCAATGTTTGGAGACGTAACGGAAAGGAAAAGAGAGAGGGGTGAGAATCTTGCTAAAGAATCTCAGTAGGGAAATCCTCTATCCTAGTGTCATCGTTTACGTCCCAGGAACCTTGGGTTTATTATAAAAAGGTTAAGCATGCATAGGTTCATTATGAGGTTTTCACAAGATATTTATCCAAGGTCCATGTCTTTTATAATGAGTCTTAATGCATGTATGCAGCATAATAGTTCATGAATGCATGGCAGTACTTTAGGCAAACCAAACAATAATCAAACAACATATAAGTGGCATGTAACTTCTCTTGAACATCTTTCCTTTTCTCATACTTGTGACACCAAACATAATAGTAACCGCACCCTTAAACTAGGCTATGAGCTCATACCTTAACTAGTCGTCACTAGTTCTTACTTATCCTCTTGATAAGCGAATCATAAACATAATCATAATCATAATCATCATAATCCCGACTCCCAAAGTACGGGTAAGGGGCCTAAGGATCACCCATCATGGGACTTTTTCCTTCTTCGAAACGCATCGACTGGTTAAGACCAGCGACTTTGTCCGCTTTGGCAGGCTAATGTCTATGCCCTCACGGTTTTACCTTCTCCTCAGAGAGGAGAAGTACGTCTCGGTGTGTCACCTTAAACATCATATTTCTCAAAACTTTCTTATGTCCCTCAAATTTGACGGAAATTCGGCGGCATAACAACTACTCTTCGAATTTCCTCAAATTGAGTCATGCCACATAATCTCAATCACATGCATCATTTTCATGGAACTTTCTCAAATCAATACTTTCTAGTTCACATGAGCATATTCCTCAATCTCATTCATATTTCGAAACCTCATGCATCTTAAATTAAGGCATAATACTTCATCACATCAACATGCCAATCATACACATAAAGTTTCATGCTCAAGGCATTAACATAATCACATCATCATAAATATGCTCGAGGTTCATCATCATAAATATGCTCACTCGGCTTCTATCTCATAGTATCTTATGCTTTGACCCTTACGGGTCTTAAACTTGTATTCTAATCATTCTAATACCCGTATTACATCTTTATTACCCTCAAGAGGTTAACACTTAAACTTTTCTCTAAGATTTGAACTCACTAAAATTCCAAACAGCATTGTACATGTAAGGGCAGAAAATATCATATGCTTATGGGGCTCTAGAATCTTCGTTCATGACCCTTTTTAAGATCCGTCTTCGCCTAAGGCTCCATAATCAATTCCTAAACCAATTATGAGGGATTCCTAGGCATGTTCTCTAAGTTGTAAACCATTTTTCCTCAATCTAACTATGCTGGAACAGAATTATGTTTTGCCATGTCTAAGTGTGCTAGAATTTCCTATTTAAGTTCTTATCATCACCTTAAGCTTAGAAATTAATACCTAATCATTTATGAAGGATTTTATACATGTCTTACTGATTATGAACCATTTATCCTTGAATTAATCATGCTGAAACAGATTTGCATTTTTATGCATTAAAGTGTTCTAGAATTCTCATTTCTAATCCTTTCAAGTTACTTATTCTTTTCTAACTTCTCTAAATCGATCCTTGCTTCACTCAAACATAATTTTACACATTTTAACACCTTAGAACAGCATTTATACAGTAGCCAAACATGAAGGGCAGAACCGAAATCATAAGCCCATAAAATCACATAATCTCATGATTGAAATGCATATAAGTTGCTAGTTTTCTCTTGGAATAATTCTAGGATTCAAAACTCTTTTAGAACTCAAATCCTTACATTAAAATCATGCAATTACACATGAGGTCAGTAGCTAAATTAACTTGTTCATAAAATAGATTTAAAGTATATAATTTCATTCATAATGTTGCTTAGGTGCTCCTAAGCTTAGAAAAATTACAAAACATGAACTATGGACACTTGTGATTAGAGGAACTCATACTAAGTCCATCATCATCACCACAAGGCCGAATGGCTTCTTTGAGAATGCCAACATTTTCTTAAAACCTTACATAGGATACTTGGGCAAGTCTTTGAGCTCTAGATCATTAAAGTGATGACATAAACTTAAACATGCTATGCACCTCATTTTATTCTTCATTAGAAAGTAAAGTGAAGACATAAAATAAACATGAGATGCACCTTTTTATTATCTTTAGAGTTTAAGTGATGGCATAGAATTTAAACATGCTAGACAAGAAAGTAAACATGAGATGCAAGGTTCAATTCTTTATTTTAGTGCTCTAGGCCTCTTGAGGTGTTTACCCAAATCAACAATCAACTTTAAGGTTGAAATAGGTAGGCTTTGAGATTTATTAAGTGAGGATGCACATTCTTGTTTTAATCTTTAAGTTGTTTAGTGATGACTTGAAAATAAACATGCTATGCAAAGCATTAAAGTAAACATGAATGCATATTTTAGATCTTAGCTAGAGCTCTTTGCAAGACTTTAAAGGAACAAAAACCTCAACCCATTATGTATCATAAGGCAAGCTTTAGAGTTCTTAGCACCTAGACTTCAAAGAAGTCTTAAGGTTTGAACTTCATCATCAAGCTTAAGAAAATGGACACAAAGTTCAACACTTTGTCTAAACAAAACTACAAGAACTAAGTCATATTCTTTATTTTATTGCTCATGGGCTTCAATCTAGAGTAAAACTCTTAGAACGGCCGACCAACTTTAAGGTTGGCAAGGGTAAGCTTAGAGCTCTTTGAAAACATGTGATTAATTTTCTTTAACAAAACTTTTGTGATCTACTTTACATTTTTAGCAAACTTTGTTCAAACCAAGGCAAAGGAAACCGAAATCATTTAAGGAAGAAAAGGAAAAACCGAAAATGAAAGAAAGAGAAAGAAACACAAGCATGTATGGTCCAAGACCAAGTTGTTTCAAGCTTTAGAGGTTTCTCACATGACAACAACAAGTCATTATCTTGAAACCTCATCATCAAGCTCATGTTATTTTCATAAAATGGCCTCTTGGCCGAAAATGAAAAGAAAAGAAAGAAAGGAGTTTGAACCAAGAGAAAACTAGAACTTTCTTTAAGGAAAACAAGCAAAACTTGAAAACAAAACCCCTACCTAAGGAAGTCTTTGAAATGGAAGAAAGAAAGCTTGGTTCTTGAAGAGTTGAGAAGACAAAATCTCCTCTTGGATGTGATGATGGATTCGGCCAAAGGGGAACTCAAGGAGATGATTTTTCCTTGAGTTTCTAAGCTTGGGAATGGAAAGTTTAAGTGTTTAGGAGATGGTTTAAGGTGAGGTAGTGGTGGTTTATGGTTGTTTGTGGTGGTTTGTGGTGGTGGAAGGTTCTTTAAGAAGTAGAAGAAAATGAAGAAGATGAAGAGAATTTGAGAGAAAAAGCAAGAAAATGCAAGACAACTAAACTTAGCAAATGATCTAAAGTGTATCAAGGTTCTTCAAGGCTTGGTATTTATAGAAATTTTGCACAATGAGGCTGCCAAGGGAAGAAGGCCGACGGCCAAATGGGAGGGAAAAGGAAGGAAAATATCTCTTACAAAGTATGGCTTTGGGTATGGGTTCAAGCATGGTGAAGTATGGGCAAAGTATGGGCAAGGCATGGCTCTTTGAGTGAGAAAATTCAACATGTGACACTTTCTTTGGGCCAGGATTTGGCCAACCTTGCAGCCAAGGGGGAGGTTAATTTGTTCATGTAATTGTGGTTTAGTGATGTGTTTAGGTGTTTCTTTGATTAAGGTTTTGGTTAGGAGTTGTAAGAAAGTGTTTAGGTGAGGTAATTGGTAATTAGGAGTGTCAAGACTTGATTAGGAGGGCAATCTTACTAGATTAGTAATTTAAAATAATTCTTTTGGTCAAATGAGGTATGGCACAATTCCTTAATTTAAGGAATTGGAGAGAAAATACTATTCAAGATTCCATGACTAGGAATCTTGAATTAAAGAATGCAATTAGAGTTTAACTAAGCAATCTTAGGTTCTAATTAACCTTAATAAATTATTTTGACTCTAGATTAATTATCGAAATAAATTAATCTTCGATTAGAGCCTAATATTGCTTAGGTTTGCTTAATTGCGTCATTAGGCTCACTGGACACTATTCTAGGGGCAAAATGGTAATTTTGCACTAAAACTGACCTAGGCTCAACTAAACATCAAATATCACTCATAAACATCATTCCAAACTTCCTGGAAAAATTTGGCTCAAACGGCACCTTTTACCCGTGTAGAACAGGAGGGTATTTTGGTCATTTTGAGCCGAAAGTTTAAAACGAGATTTTCACTTGGATATCATTCATAACAATTCTAACCCCTTCAAACATTGAGTTGACCCATTCGGGACTGCAGGGTAATGCCCTAAAATTTTAAAAATGACCTCAGGGCATTGGTCATTCATACTCAAACAACAGAAATAAGGGCGTTACATCTAAAATCCCATAAACTCTTTTATATGTATATTCATACATATTCAAATTATTCTTTCAATAAAATAATTTCTCTAATTCACTTTCTGAAATCACTTTTCCTCTCTCTCTATCATTTTGAAATCATATAAGCTTAAATTCATAAATTCTCTCATACTTTCAAACAATTAATTTACCAATCCAAAAGTCATTTCATTAACTAACTTTCGTACCTGGTATAAATTAAATTCATAATAACGTAGCTCCTAGAGAAACGAAATCTACTCTCTGGTTACGCACAATATTTGTGACGTAACAAAACTCTGAATATAAATCTCTGCATAAGTGACAATAATGGGCACCTAACTAGGTCCCTTCTTTGAATACTCTGGCCCAGGCATCCTTGGTACCAAGGTTCACAATTTCCTGTCGTTAACACACAAGCTGTTCTCTATAGCTCCTTAAATCCTGAAACATCTTAAACTGTTTTATTCTTAGAGCTCTAAATCTCTATAACTCTAACAGTTTACCTTACATGACCTGACTATGAAGCCATACTTAGTGATTTCAAGTCCAGAATATGTATATGCCAACTGCTCGTCACACAAAGATTCATGCTCTAAAATCCTTTTCGTCTGAAACTCTATATTATTCTTTATCCACAATAAACTCGTTATATTGAAAACTTGAATCCATTCAATTCTAAGCTTGACTTTAGCATATTGTGGCTATGGATCCATGTCCAAGGGATTACCTAGTAGGCATTGTGATTCCATACTTTCATAGAGTATGTAGCCGTCAACGTTCTGAATCTCATGAAGATTCAAGCTCTAAATCCTTTTAGTGATTAATCTTCCAAAAACACATTCCCAGTCAAACTCTTCATCATCTAGAAAACTCAATATCTTATTTCAAAATAGCAAAGTTTGCACTCTTAATTCCATTATCTTCTCTAACTTCATATTTGGTCATAAATCTAAAACGTATACATACTTATCAAGCTCTAAAACATTTTGATCAACCTTCCAAACATAGTTCAAATTATTAACTTTTCATAAACTAGGAAAAACTCAATATTATATTCTGAAATTACAAAAAGGCTAAAACCATAATTCCAATCTCTTTCTAAACTTCATATCTTGGTGTAAAACCATAACATAAGCACAAATCAATTCCAGAATCCAGTAAACAATTATAAAACCCTTAACGTTACATATATCATCAGTTCCATATAAAACCATTATAACAAACATAGTCCCATGAGTTTTCATCAAAATAACATTTCACGCTCTAAACTGGCAATTCAAAACATATAAAAGGAGAAATCTCAAATCCTTATTCAGTATTCTCTAAAACCAAGCATTGAATCATATTTCGTGAAAATAACTCTAATGCATAACATAAGAGTCACATATGTGAACCAAGCACCTGGAGGGTAGTGCAACCCAATTTTTACTAATTTTTACTGTCATTAGGAATTATCGAATTACCGTAGGTAAATATTATATAAAATTTGAGACCAAACAATCCTTAATAAAGGAATATAACGTTAAAAGAGAAGTTAGGAGCAATTCGTGCAAGTATTGCAAACCCGATTTTCTGTACGTGTAAAATGACTAAAATGGCCATGAGGTTACTTTACTAGCAAATGAGGATCGTGGACCCCACCCGTCCTTAAGGGGATGTTTTGATAATAATAAGGGATTGTTTGTGTTATGTGTGTTAATAGAGGAGAAGAATCATAATTTTGAGCTTGACGCGCGAAATGACCAAAACGCCCCGGCCTTTTAACCGATTTGCGTGCCGCTAGACCGAACCTCACTAAAATGTTTTAAAAGGTGTTTTTAAGCCATGATTAACCATTGGTTAAGCTCGGGTGGTCTCGGGCAATTTTTAAGTAAAATTACCATTTTGTCCCTCTCTTGTCAGTTTTGCGAATTTTGAGATTTTTGATTCGTACACGAAACCTAAGCAATATTAGGCTCAAATTAAAGGTTATTAGATTCTAATTATTAATCTAGAGTCAAAATTATTTATTTAGGGTGATTAGAACCTAAAATTGCTTAAAAACACCCAAATTGCTTACTAATTCACCTAAGCCCTTAATTGTAAATTCTCTAATTTGCAAATATACCTTACCTACACCTAAATAATGCATGGAACACACAAATTTATCCTCCTTGGGCTTTAATGGACGAAATTATTGATGCCATTATGCATCAGAATAATTGCCCAAAGATACACTAAAACAAAATGCCAAAATGTCACCATGAGACATAATTCCCTAAATTCATACAACTTGTCTTGAATCCATGTTTTCCTCCCTTTGTTCCCCATGAAAATCCATCAGCCTTCCTTCTTTATTAGTCCATTTATGAGCTTCAAAATCTCTATAAATAGGCATGCTTGAAGAGGTGTTAGAAGCCTTTGATCATAACTTATACAATTCTAGTTCTTAGGAGCACCAAAAGCTTTCTTTCTTCCTCCTCCTTGGCCGAATTCTCTCTTCAATTTTTCAAAGAGATTTTCTTCCATTTCACTCAAAGAAACCAAGTTCTCTTCCTTTCCTTCAAATCAGATTAGGTAGGGAGTTGTTTCTAAGTTCATTTTATGCTATGACAAGTTATGTTTCTAGCTCAAAAATGATGATTTCATGGACTTTCTTCTAGCTTTCAATTTCGGTTTGTTTTCCCTTTTCTTTTAAAAACATTTCGACCTTATGGCCTAGATTATGATGAGACCATGGTTTGATGATGAGGTTCTTGAGTGTTGGTTGCAAAGCCTTCACAAGTTAGACCTCTAAAACTTGAAGGTTTCACTAGTTTTTAAAGCTTTACAATTTCTTTTTCTTTCCTTATTTTTCTTTAATGATTTCAGCCAAATGGCCTAAGAAGGAATATGATGATAGCTTGATGATGAGGACCTTGAGTGTTGGTTGTAAATCCATCACAAGTTAGGCCTTTAAAGCTTGAAAATTCCACTTGATGCAAAACTTTAAAGAATGATGTTTTTATGATGTAAAAATAAAGATCTTGAGTTTAGAACTTGAAAGATATATTTTTCACTTTGTCTTGCTAAGATATATATATTGGGTTGAATTTATATTTCTCTAAAGTCTTGGAAGAGCTCTAGTAAAGAAATAAAAGGAACTTGCATCCATGTCTAAGTTTATGCCTTGCATAATCATGTTTACTTTTAATGTCATCACTAAATTCTCAAGAATAAATAAATGAACTTGCATATCTCATGTTTAAATTTCCAAGCTTGCATTTCATGTTTATATTTCAAGTTGTCACTTAATCTTCAAAGATAATAAAGAGGATGCATCTCATATTTATTTTATGCTCTCACTTTATTTTATAATGGCTAAAAGAATCAACGCATGACATGTTTATTTTATGTCATCACCTAAAGATCCTAGAGCTCAAAGACTTGCCCAAGTATCACAAGCAAAGTTGGAAAATGGTAGTATCACTTTCAATTTCCTTAAGATTATTGGAGTTAAAGAATTCATTCTTTAAGAAGTCTTGAGTTTGGAGCTTAATAAGATGTAATAAGAATTCTCTTCTCCCTTCACCGGTCCAGTGCGGCTACCGCCGCTTCGGTTTCTTAAGATTCTTTTCCCTTGGCTATGCGGACTACCGCCGCTAGTTTCTTGCATCATGTTTATATTTCAAGCTCTTGCATCATGTTTAATTTTCAAGTCATCACCTTAAATCTTAAAGATAAAGAAATGGATTTGCATATCATGTTTATAATTCCAAGTTATCACCTTATAATGACAAGATTAAAATGAGGTTGCATAGCATGTTTATGATTCTAAGATATCACATAAATCTCTTAAGATCAAGACTTGCTCCTTTTATCTTAAGTGAGAATTTTAATCGTGAAGATTCTTTCAATATATAAATCGGCCTCATAATTAAGGTAGGCCCAAAGTGATTTTACTAATTTAGTTCTATAATTTCTTTCAAGATTAACAAAAAGAATTAGTTTCTAAAAGAGTTTTAAGGCTTTGCAAAGATTTTATGGGAAACTAGTATCTTATATGTACTTAAAATGTAATTTTAAGCAATTATGCGAGGTTCATGATTCAGCCACTAATCTGAGTTTAGTACTACTGTATGATGATGGTTTAATATGTTTGAAGTTGTGATAATTATGGTTTATTGCTAAAGGAATGATTCTATGCATGTTAGAGATAAAACTAGCTTCCTAGAAAACGTAAAAGCAAGATTTCTAGAAATTTAGAGAATGAAATTTATGCATTCTGTCCAGAACCTTTAGTGGCTTTAAGAACCAGATTTTATTATGTTTAGATAAGGGAGAATGATTCATAATTGGGTTAGTAATTAATTTTAGCATCATAGGGAAAGACGAACGAGAAAGGGTTAAAAATGCAACTTCTACACATAAAAACCTTAAGAATGACTTCCTGCCTATGCTGCCCCATATAGTCTAATAATGTTCTTAAGGCTTATAATTGATGGTAATGAATCCCTTAGATGCATAAGTAATTAGTTTGATAATTAAGGTTACCCAATTTTAGAGTTCGATTATTTAAGGGAGCTTTACCTGAGAATTTTAGATGACATCTTTTGATGCTTTGGAATGAGTTATATGATGATGTAATGCCTATTAAGAATTTGATATTATTGAATGATTTCATGGCTTGCATGTTATAGTTGCTATTGCAAACAATGAGAATGTTCATGCATCTTGATGATTATGATATAACATGCTAAGATTTAATGGTGACTTAAACTTATGAGGAAATGATCATTTGGACCCATCAGACTATAGGTGGTGAAAAGGTGATCCTAGAAAATGATCCTTTGACCCTTCAGACTATAGGTGGTGAAAAGTGATTCTTGCCCCGTTCTCTCAAAAGGGTAGAGTTAGGATTTTAACTTATCAAAAAGGATAAGTATATGCTAGTGACGACTAGTAAGGTATGAGCTCATAACCTAGATTACTCCCAAAAGGGTGGAGTATAGGGTGGCCCAGGAAAATGATGATGAAAGTAACTTTAAGTCACCTAAGAAACTAAGTAAATGCATTATGTGAATATGATGTTCTACTATGCATAGTATTTATGAGATGATGATGAGAAATATGATGTTCTGCTATGCATAGTATTATGAAATGATGATGAGGAATATGATGTGATTTTATGCATAACTATGTTATTATATATGAAAGGAAAAGTTCATTATATACATGACATGCTAAGTTTATGATGCATTATAAGACGCATGATTAAACCGACGAACCTCGTAAAGTATATTTTCAAACTTAATAAATCAATCTTAGCATGCTCATTATTTCATAATAACCCGAGGTTCCTAGGGACGATGATGATGACACAATGCATCATGAGGTGAGTACCCTACTGAGATTCTTTTTATAAGTTTCTCACTCCCTCTATTTTCTTTCCATCTCGTCTTAAGAAATAGAAGGAAGTGTTCGTGAATCACATTGAGGCTTTCAGGTAGTGAACTTGATCCTTAGTTTCACTCGTATATTTCAGATATCTATCACTATCCTTGGTGTGTTATTACTAGGTGCCATTAATGGATGTCCTTCCATCCATATATTATTTATGTTTTGTTAGATTGCCTACACCTAGTCTTATTCGTTGGTAGGCAAACTATCTATGTGTTATGTAATTATGGATGTTATATGATGGAGCCAATATGATGTGTTTTTTTTTCATGCTATATCTGACGTTATCGCTTTATTTCGATTATTGTTCACATTATGTGCGACTCACGTTTTCAATTATGTTTTAAAAAAAATGGCTCGTAATTTCACTAAGTATTTTCAAAGTATGATGAAAGAACTGAAGCAAAGAGTAAAGTCTAGTAATTAATCAGATACAACCTAGGTGTATTCGGTTAATTATTAGGGTATTACAGGGTAATATGCAGAACCCACATTAACAAACCTTGGGAGCAGAAATAACTCCACTATTTAACATAGAGGCAGCAAAATTCTTGATTAACCTCTAAAACCTCAAGAATCCCTCTTTAACAAGTTAGAAAGCTTTTCCCTCTTAAGAAGCTCAGAGAACCACCCATAACCTAAGGAAACTTGAAGGGAATGAAGCAAAATCAAGAGAATAACGTACCTTTAAGCCTTAGGAATGACAGATTCGCGGTTAAACTTGAAGAAATGGAAGAAATTGGAGGGGAGTCGAAGTTCGCAAGAGGGAGGGAGAGAAATGTTTTTGGAACGTTGGACCAGAGGAGGCAGCGCTTATGAGCGTGCAGCACTCACCAGAAAGCGCAAATGGTCATTCTGCGAGTGCCTGGCGCTCACCCAGAGCGCAAAATATCTCCCTAGCACCGCCTTACCGTTTCTGTGGACCGTTGTAGCGCTCTCCAGATGCTCCAGAATGATCTATCAATTATTTACATTTCTTACTTTTAAGTTAATCCATTAACTTTAAAACAAATATAAATAAGGGAATACCCTCCATTTGGATTCAAATAAAATATTAGAAAAATCAAAATCCCAACAAATCAAAATCTCATTTTTGGGTTTTTGTTCAATTTGGAAAATCTTACGATTTCGTGAACTTGCAAACTAAAATGGAGTACTTAAGGGTTTCATAAAATTCGTTAAAATATCTCTTCAACTCATTTTTTTCTGGAATAATTATTGGGACTTTTGGTCCTAAGAAAATGGCTCTATATATAGCCCTCCAAGGGCATGTAGGGTCCAGATTTAGCGAAATTCAAGATCCAAAACGACAGGTGAGATGACCGGCATCTTTCTTTGTTTGAAAAATTTTTTTCTGACCTTTTATGTATTTTTTTGAAAATCTGGGTATTACAAACATATCCTTCCTCACATGGAACCTCGAACCCTTCCAAGTACACTTTAGATTTTTTTGACATGTCTTGCACCGCTTTTGTCAAGAATAACCGTTGAACTTGCCTCGTAAGCGATAGCGAACATTTCGCGTTCCTTTATTACTAGCTCAACTTAATCATCTTCTATTCTAGAAGCATAAAGATGAGGTCGTGTATCTCCTTTTGGCAATGTTATTGCACCAAGGCAATAGACTTTGTCTTGCCTAACTTTCTTAGCACATCTTTATGACAAACTCCATTATTTTGTCACCAAAATTGGCAACAACGAATGTCTTAACCATGGAGGCCCCATGTGGTTGCTCTAACTCTGGCTAAATGCCATCTTTGAACCCTAATTAAGTTACTCACCACCTACCATAATTTTCGAGGTTGTGAAGGACCTCGACTTTTCTTTTTATCTCGTGTCAAACCCAAAGACTCCAAGCCTTTTGATGAATTTTGGAACTTCTTCCAACATTTACATGAAGCCTCCTACATCGGCTTTGACCAAATGAACTTAACTCCCTCATTGGTTCACTCATGACCTCATTCAAGACATTGAAATAGGGCAGAATCAAAGTGATGCCATTTGGTTGAATTTCCTGTGTGCAAGTTATTCCTTCAAGCTTGCTAGGGTCAAATGCTTTGGGCATTGTCCTTCATGGCCCCAACTTCATGGTGCAACAATTTAGCTTCTCTCAAGCAATTCTAGTGCCATTAATACTTGACCATAAGGGCTTTGCCACTCTAAGTCTCATCCCTCAAAGATTTAGATTATTGGCTGACAATAAGTCGAAGAGAGATGTCTATTCCCCAATGGCCATAAAGCCTAGTTTCTTTCCAAGTGTGTCATTTGTCAATTGGTGGCATGACTATTATGGCACTCTGACACAATCTTCAGGTGCTTTGCAACAGAGGCAAGAAATTGAAGAGACCAAGGTATAAATTTTGCCATCAAACTCTATTTTCTTTCAATTATATCTTGTATTGACTAACACATCCCTTTTGTTTTAGAAGACAATGCTAAAGGACTAGGTCGCAAGCGTAAAGTAACTGTCTTAAGGGTCAAAAAACCAAAGACAAAAGAGACAGTGGCCAAAGTAAGGGCATCTACAAAAGGGAGAAGTCGACCAAGGCTCCCAAAGCCTCCAAAGTACTAAGATCCATTCTTCCTTCTCGATCATCAATGCCTTTGCATACTTTGTATGACAAAGTAAACCCCCTTTTTTATTTTATTTTATTTTTATATATGACGACACGCTTTCTTTTTTAACCCCATGTTGTCGAATATGCTTAGTCGTCGCTCGACCAGGGAATTTCCTTCGGTCAAGGGTCGACCTTATGACTTGGTCGATGTTGATGGCGACGAGGAAGGCTATTAATCAAATTCTCCTAGCCATCACAAGGCACTTTTAATAGATTATAACATTGCAAAGACATTATATTGTCAATTAGCTAATGTCGACTTTCTTTGACTTGATAGCACGCCCGTTCCAAGCATGATATAATAATTAATTTGGATATGGCCATGGGCGAAACTATGATGGATAAAGGGAGTTGTTAGTCGAAGATTATTCTATCAATGACATTGCAAATCTTCTTATCATCGAACATCAAGCCAACCATGATCCAGGACCGAGTTTTCGTTTCGGTTGATTCTTATATTCAAATAGCCACTACTCATGTCCAGTGCCTATCATAATCGTTTTCCTTCCCTAAGATCAGGATAAAGAGGATGACGAAGACGATGAAGAATTCTACATGGTTTCTCAATGCCCTAAATGAGGCCTTTCTGACTTTGTTATTGTCAAAGAAGCTCCTTCATTTTGAAGCCAAAGTGTGAAGAACATTGTCACTCCCACCAATAAAGCACTAAGAGTCCACTACGACTTCCAACATTCCTCCTGCTTCTATCTCCTTGTTGCTCAGCTATTAGTCATTTTAAGTTTGCCCAACCAGCCTTCGAGGCTTTAGTCACATATGGTGACTTAAAGCAAAAACTCATCGAAGCCACCTCTTCCTTGTCCAAGATCACCTTATCAAAGCAACATCAACATTTGGAAAGCTTCTTGTGAAATTTCATTACCCATTCCTTTACTCCTTTGCTACGTTGTAGCATGTTTCTGAGCAATGACAAAAAGGTTTAGAAGCTGTCGACTGGTCCACAAGAATAACGAAAGACCAACAACCAAAAGATTAAGGTTGTCGCAGTTGTAGCAAGTTGAAGTCCATGAAAATACTTTGGTTGAAGAGATTCAAAATCTTCAGACCCAAATCCAAGAATTGACAACCAAAAAAGATAATCTCAGTAAGATTCAGCAAAACGGAAGCAACATCTAGGCAAGTTCGACTAACAACTTGAGAAACTGTCAAAGGAAGAGGAAGCTGCAAGCAAAAGGCTCAAAGAGACTAATTTATCTCTAGAAGCTGAGTGGATAAAGAAGCGGCTCTTCAACTCAACCAAGACTTGAAGTTGAAACCCCAGGCCTCCTTCCTTACTTTGTCTTTTGACTCCTCAACTTAGTTGTTTTAGTCACTCGCTGCGTTGAGCTTTCTCTTTTACTCTAAACTTTGTCATTTTGATTGCTCATTGCGTCGAGCTTTAGCTTATTTTATGCATCTGAAAATTATCTGCTTAGTCAAGCCTGAACAATTCATTTCTTTTGCTTTAGCTAACGTAGAAGTTTATGCATCATGCACTTTACTTTGCACCTTGCTATTTGTTAATTTTAATTTGATGAACGGCTGGCTTGTATGGCTTTAAATATTTATTACCATTAATTGACTCTAGATTTTGTCTACTATGAACATCGACTAAGCCATAAGCATTGCTAGGAAAAACTTTGTTAACTTGAAACGAACCTTCAGGACCATTTGCCAAAGTCCTTGACTTCTTTTCAAAAGGTAATATAGCCTTCCAATCTAAGGAGCTATTTGGAAAGTGTTTTGCAGAACAATTTTCAATTTTTAAAAATAAAAATGTAAAAAACTTTTTTGGTTGGTTATTCTTTCAGAATTGATTTTAAAACAAAAATAAAAAAGAGTTTTGTGTTTTAAAAGCAAAAATTAGAAAACAACTGAAAAATGTTTTTGGAATTCTATTTTGAAACAAGAAAGAATGAAGTGAAACATTTATAATTAGTTGGTTTCATTAATTGCTACTCAAAATAGTTTTCAAAATATTTTTAAAAAACAAAAAAACAAAAACAATTCCAAACAACCCCTAAATCTCCAGTGTCGAAAACTTTGCTTTTCACGTGATGATTATAATATTTTGCCATTGCTTCTTTTTGTCGCATTATACTTTCAAACGCAATAATTCGTTCTTGTTCTAAGTCATTTAACTCATCTAACAAGGAATTCCAATAATCATCAACAGGTAATTCTTCTTGTTATAGGTAACAACGCACATGAAAGGGTGGTTGAATCATGTGTGTCTCTTTTTCTCTTTTTTAGACCCTGAAAAACTTAATCAAAGTATTATCAAGTTATGAGCTTGAAGTGCAGCGGAAGCAACATTGGAGACGTCAGAAAGTTAGTTTTCTGAACTAATAAAGTTAGCTAAACATGTAAAAGAAAGTTTTTCAAGAGAAAAATTGTAAATATGCTAAATAGAAAACGAGTAAAGGATGAAGAAGAAGAAAAAGACACGCACCAAAGATTTATACTGGTTTGGACAACCTACATCCAGTTCTCAACAACGTTGAGTTCCACTAAACCTTTCTAGACAGAGAAAGAACAAGGATAGTCTTTACAATAGCCTTCCAAGCTCTCACCAGTGACCAAGATAGCCCCTATCTCACTAACCAAGTAGTTATTCACAGCCTCTTAAGCTGAACCAAGTAGTTTTTGAATAGCCTCTCCAAGCTAAAAAAACCAGTAAAATACATTTACTGTCACGTTACAAGTAGTCTTTGACTAGTCTCTCCAAGTTAAGCTCACACTGATTACTACTAGATCGAGGATACAAGGTTTGTGTTTAGGTTTGCAACTCAAACTAAGTTACACTCAAGTTTCTATAAGATTTACAAAGAAAGTTCTGGAAACACTTGAATGACTTCTTTCTAGTTATTCTTCTTTGGAAGAACGTATGAACAATGAAGGAATATAGAAAGAAGATTTTTACGATCAAAGGAAATTATTACAAGATGTAAGGAACTTTACAAGAAGATGAGGAGAAATTTTCACAATTTTTGCTCTTTTGTAGTATCAATTTCTTTATTGTTTAAGCACAACATCTCTATTTATAGATGGTCTTCCTTATGACCGTTGCCTTTGATCAAATCTCCAAGTGATATGTGTTAATCATCCATTTGTGTCTTGGAAAAGCAGGATAGAAGATTAGCCTCTGTTGTTAGAAGCTTTGGAGAAGCCGTTGCAAGATTGAGGTTTCTAATGCTACTTTAAAACTATTCTTACTTTCTGAAAGGGGTTTCTAAAATCTTTCTTCTAAAAGCTGAGGTTGTTGACCACGGTGGCAAAAGAGATGACACACCAGTGGTGACACTAGGTTTTGACTTTTTCAAATTCAAATTTGAATTTCAAAAAATTCCCTTCCTTTCATGTAGAGCGCACTATATCACTATAAGTGAGCTTTCTGATGTGTGATATTATTTCCTTGATGATTCTTTGGCCTTCTTTTCTTGAATCATGGCTTGCTGATGAATAAAACATTGAGAGTATGATGATTGAAGATAGTAGAATACTTTGGCTTTAGTGTTTGATTGATATCTTCATTTCAGGTGTACTTTCTGAAGTCTCATCCTACTTTTAAGTCCCAGATCTTGGTGTCTTAAACTCGATTACTTTCTTCAAATCGTTAGGAATTTTAAGCTCGTATAAGGACATAATTATCACTTTCATTCAATTCAAATCTCTTAAAATGAGATAAAGCATGTTTGTACATGTAAAGTGAAATTATTTCTGCTTAAATAAGCCTTATTATGCTAAAGGTAGAACCTGCCTACTCAAGAAACTCAAGATAAACATTAGTCACTTTTCAAAGTATTTTCCTTCAAATTGGCTTTGTTATCATTCAAAACATATTTCATTAAAGGTTTAAGAAGGGTTCTGCATTAACAATCTCCCTCTTTTTGATGATGACAAACCAATTTGAAGAAAATCTTTTGAAGAGATATTGAAGGAATTTCTACTAAATATAACGTGAAGATTAAAATCCTTTCAATATATCACAAAAGGTGATTTTCAGGAAGTTCTTTTCATAAGGCATGATATGAAAAAGAAAAACATTTTATAGCCTTAAGTGACTTAAATTAGAGTTGATTTTGTTATTTATGAAAATTTTGAATTTACTCAGAGTACTTTTGAATACATCAGAACGGTAATGAACTAGATATTATTGTTTAGGTCTTTTTAACATAACCAGCTTGATTTTCCTTAAAAAAAACTTTGTAAAGATACATGTCTTGAATAACTAATAAGTAATACTTGTGATATTTTATCTTAATTGATTTCCATATTCAGCACTTCTTTATCCAAACTTATTTTTGAAAGTTGATGCTCATGTTTATGTGAGGGATGTATCAAGTGCATTTGAGCAAACAAAAGGATAAAATTTTTCAAATAAGTTTGCACACTGATATATATATATATATGACATGTAACAAAGTATCAATATATTACATGTAAAAACATAGTAGTATAAACAGAGTAAAAACTGAATAGATTGTATATAGCAAACTTAAAGAGAAGAACAGAGCAAATTAAAAACCATAAGAAAACAGAAAAGTTTTTAAAGAAATGTAGATCCAAAAAGATCTCTAAATTTACTCCACCTTAGTGCATACTCCCTCTATTTTTCTTAGCACAAGATTTTCTTTCCATTTATTTCTTCTCCCTTTTTGTCATCAACAAAAAGAGTTGTGCTGGAATCAGGAACACCATCATTAACCTTGACGCCTTATTTCACAAAAAATTTCTAGTAGAAGTGCTTCATGTCATTGTAATAAGGCTTCCATTGATCTAACCTTTGTTGATTAGGCATTATTCTCGGAGGCAGCACTTGTACTTCAGGTAAAGCTTGGCTGTGCCCTTGGTGCAGGTTGGCTTGAAGAGGGCTCAGCACCTTGGGCTAGAGATGGTTCAGGAACAACTAGATCAAGGAGAAGAGCATTTACTTGATATGAGCTCTTCTTAGAGTTGCCATCTGCGACTCATTCTTTGAAGATATTTCCTCTTTAGAAGTAGATTCCAAATCATAAGACCTGAGCTTGTGTCATTCTTAGAATCTGAGGCCATGCATGATCTATAGGGTGAGCCCTCATATCTGATAATTATCTAGGCCTTTTACTCTCATTAGAACTGTCTTCAAGAAGTATGATTCTTCTCTTCTTTCCTCTTCCCTTATTCTCCACTTCTGCCTTTTCAAGAGCTTATCTCTTATTCTCAGTCTCTCCTCCTAACACCAGATGAAGCAGCACCAAGTCAGTCTTCGTATGATCTTGAAAGAACTTAGAAAGTACTCAGTTCCTTCCATATACTCGTACCTGTTTGTTTTCCAACGGGTATTGCAAGTACTCGGAGATCTTGGTCAATAGAATTCTACAAGAAATAACGATAGTTCTCTTTTCCTTAGAGTGATGGCACTTAGCATGTAGTCAAAGATTAGTCTAGGCAAGTTTACCTTTCTTTTTTCCAAGATAAAACAATAGCATGCAGTCTATCCTAACCAATAGATGTGTGCTTCCAAGCCTTGGAGTAGGAAAAACTGGATGAGGCTAAAGACTTGTCATGCCTTGGTGTTCAACATGGCAGTAGTTATGTTGCCAGGTTGGTCTTTGGGAGAGTCAGTGATAAGTCTGGAGACCTCCTCTATTAAAACTCTAAGACCCATCCACCAGTCTTCCTTTGATGTACAGATAACACTATCATCAGGAGCATGGATTATGTTGGAGAGGTCATGCTTAACTCTATATCAATGCCTTGATATAAGAGGTCAACAAACTTGGATACCCAACTGGGGAAAGAAAGCGGTAACCATTCCGTACATACCCAATCAAAGAAGTTTAGGAACCTTTCGTATCCCTGGAAGGAAATGACCTCCAGAATGATAAGAACTTGAACCATGATCTCCTGAAGCATTTTCCAGGCCTCCTGCGTGAAAAGTTGTCGCATAGTGTTGCTAGTGGTGAGATTCATCAAACATGGAAAATGTCCCCATGTTAGCAACATGCCCGAAGCATGATTTTCCTTCAACCATTTTTCAAGGTTGTGTCTAAGGTAAAAGCAAGAAGGTTAAGGCTTGAAAAAGATTTAGAGATGAAGATTTGTAAAGGAACAAGATGCTTTGGTTTGTAGAAGAGAGGGTTCGAGATGAGAGGAAATAGAATAGTTTGACATAGCGTAAGGTAGAGGATAAAGGTAATAAGTGATGTTAGAAGTGGGGGTTTATTTAAGTGATGTGATGTAATTTACGAAGGTGAAATGACATGGGAGAGAGAAAGCTCAAAAGGGTGGGATTATCTCGCCTTTTCATCTTTCTTTAGAAAGAGTGGTTTTTGACTCTTGAGACACTTCTGACGGTTTTCTTTCTAATCTTAACTGTTCGCTTTTTGACCCATCATAGACTCACCACTTAACTAACATAACTCATCTTCATATATTGAAAGTATGATCCCATATCTATACTTCATTATTTGATCCTCATCTCTTCTTCTACAACCCATCTTTTTTCTAATCTTAAACTAAAAATTTATCTTCAATCTGATACTTGGTCTTGCAAACTTATATCTTTTCCTGGGCTTCAGCTTGGAGTTATAGAGAGAGAGAGTATGAGATGATTTGTGTATGAATGCTTATGCAGATTTAAAAACACTTAAGTTTAAAAGCTCTTTCAAGACACAAAAATGATCTTAAGCTAATGGCTTTGTGAATATATGTAACACTTGGTCTTAGATATTCACAAACATTAACTCAACATCTCCTTTTTGTACATAATCACGTATAAAATAATCTTTAACATCAATGTACTTGGATTTAGGGTGTTAGATAGGATTTTTAGCAAGATTAATAGCACTAATATTATCACAGTAGATAGGGATTTTGGAATACCTCAAGTGATAAACTTCTAGATGGTTCCTTAGGCATTCTTGGGTGCAACAATTTGCAGCAACTATATATTCAGCCTCAATAGTAAAGAGAGCAATTGTATTATGTGATAGCATTGCCACATCCACTATCAAAATAGTCTAAGTCCCCTTATTTGTAGTATAAGGTAACTCAAGTCATTCTTCCTAAGGACACACAAGCTATGTTATCAAATCGAAAATGCTAAATAAAAACAAAGGGGATTTGTGATCTTTAGAATACAAAAATTATAATAAATAACGAAAACGAATGAAATGCAATTGATCAAAGAATCAATCCCGGATATCACAATCATTGGTAGAATTCATCACAGTTCAAAAGAGTTTTTATTTGAATGCTACTCTGTTAATTCAAATTAACTATATAATCATATAGTTTTCACTCAACAATCCTTAAATCACAGTCACAATTTAAATGAATATCGAATACGTGCAATTCGGATTAACCCGAATAACCGATCAGTTATTCAGCCTTACTTCGATTTCAATAACGAATTCAAGTCCTATATCTAATTAGATATAATTCAAATATAATCATATTCAATAACCGAATTCATAATTGAAATTGGATTGAGAAAGGAAAGCATACATATGAAAATGAGAATTATAAAACAAGAACTCTAAATTCAAACCAATTATCTATGATGTCAAGAATTGAAAGGAGTTTAGCCTTCCATGGACATCTCCATTGGTAAGCTCTCTATATGAACACCTTAAGGTTAAAAGAAAATGAAAATACTAGTCTTCAGATGAGAGAATTGCAAAAACTGAAAACAAAAATTGGAAGTGAAATGTCCCCTCGAGTTCCCGCTTATCTTAATTTTATCTCTCAGAATAATTCCTAATTCCTGAAATCTATCTGGGCTAATCTCAACCTCTCTGGATAATCTTTCCAGAGACATATTACATGACTTATTTGGACAAAAAATGAGTGAGATATGCCCAATTATGTGAGGGAAGGTTTTGGAATCACTTTAGCACTAGCTCTGAACTTGGAAGCCCATTTAAGCCTTGAATTGGATCGAATTTGATGAAGCCTGTGAAACCCAAAATCATAGATCTCGGTCACCAAGATCGCCTAAATTTGATATTTGTAGAGCCTAAAATGATTTGTGGAAGATGGAAAGATCATAGTAAGTTTAAAATCCAAGATTAACGAAGTTTTAACAATTAAATCCAATGAGGCCCAATAATGCAAAACTCAACCAAATCATCAAAATTAAACACATATGGAAACGAATTAGGCCAAGTATGAAACCATAATGGATGCCTAAAAATTTCTTTATCAAATTCCCCCATACTTAGTCTTTTGCACTCCTAGGCAAAATCCAAAAGTTGAATCATAGGGACCCCAAAATGCACTATGGGAACAAGGCTCAAGTACTTTATGCACAAGAATTTAGAACACATATGAACATATACTCAACTTCTCAAGTGAACAACAAGACAAATCCAATCAAAAGATGAACCAAGAGCAATAAAATCTCACTAGGCAAACTCTCAAGTGTTTAGGCTTGTATGTACACTCAAAGCACATCATGAATGTTAACACTACCATAAGCTTGACAAGCCTCTAACATCAACATTTGAAACACATGCACATAAAGATCAAAAGGACTTTTCGGGTTGTAGCGGGGTTAAAGTATGGGAGGATATAAGAAATGATACTAGCTATCAACCTAAGAGACTAAAAGAGCAATGAGGAATGACACCAAATAGGTATGCAAAGCTACCCCAAGAGATACAATTCAACACCAATGAACTCTATTATGCCCTCATCAACCAAATTTTTTTTTAACTCCTCCAATATGCAAATCTATTGTATTTACAAATAAACACAAAATTGTTTTTTCAACAATGTTTTTTTTTTTGTTTTAATTCAAACCAAAATACCCCTACACTTATTTAAGAACTCATTCTAAAGCTCTTTTACTTCTTAAGGTTAGAGTGAATAATTGTTTTTCACTTCATGAGCTTGCAATGAGTTACAAAATAAAGGATAGTTTAAATAGGCTCAAATGGGCAAACAATGGGATCAATGCAAGGTAGGCTAATTTGGCAAGTAGCACAAAAACAAAAATGGCCTAAATCATTTCAATACATGCATGTGAACCAAAAGCTTCAACAAAAGTCAAGGCAAGTTCTAGCTGACTAAGAAACATGAGTGAAAACACACAAGCAAGGAAAAACATAATCATCCATATGTAAAAGGCTCAAAAACTCTCAAGGGATAAATCTACCACAAATGGTCCATCAATTAATCATCGATGCTCACTAAAAATGCTAAAAATTCATCCATATCATGGCATGAAAACTTGAGCACAAAACCAAAACAATTTTAAGAAAGACTTAGAAAGACAAAATCCTAACTCTAAAACACTACCCTACACTTAAACCACACATTGTCCTTGATATGATCATAAAACAAAGGATAAAGAAACATATGGAATTAAAGAGCAAAGGAGGAAAAAACTCCCTTATTATGGTGGAAAAATTTGCACTTGAGGGAAAGTGGGCTTATCCAAGGATAGTTCCTCAAGTTGCTCCCCCACCAATGTGGGTTCTCATGAAAATGCTTTAGACGGTGACCATTAACCTTGAAATTCTTGTCACTAGATTCACTTTTGATCTCCACTCATCATAGGGAAAAATGTTAGTAATAATAGAAGGTCATCTCTTCTGAACGAAGCTTATTGGGCATGAGCTTAAGATGAGAGTTGAACAAAAGCAATTTTTGGCCAAAGAGAATTCTTTTCTAGAAATCATCTTCTCATGAAATTTCTTAGTTTTCTCCTTATAAAAGTTAGAATTCTCATAAGCCTCCAAGCGAAGCTCCTTAAGTTTCTCAACTGAATTTTCCTTTCCATACTTGCTTTGTCAAAATCCATATTACAATACTTCACTACCCAATATATGTAACACCCTAATAATTAACCTAATACACCTAGGTTTGATTAATTACTAAACTTTACTCTTTGCTTCAGTTCCTTAATCATGCTTCGAAAATATTTAGTGAAATTACGAGCCATTTTTTTTTTAAACATAATTGAAAACATGAGCCGCGCTAACGTGAATGATTTAGCAAGATTTAAAAGACACATAGGAATTTACAAACATCACATCATAATATATTGGCTCCATCATACAGCATCCATAAGCACACCATAATACATATACATAATAACCTCACTCATACATTCCCCTCTTAAACAAATACATCAAACTAGAATACATAAGACAACATATGCACTTAAAGTAAATAACCTTAAAGGCCGAAGAGAGCTGTTCTAAAACTAGGGTATATGATCACGCTCAAATCTATTAAGAACTTTCTACGGCCATTGCCCCTGAAATGGTGGAATATATCCTATCTCCTACGAATTCCTTTAGAAAAGGGGCACACGAGATGTCCTGGGCTGAGACGCATAGATGGTCTTCGTGCCAATCTTGGCTGCACCATAGTTTCCTTACTACCCCTCACATGCGAGGAGTACGAGAGAGCTCTCCGAATATACATGACTAGGGGTATCCTTAATGGATCCGTCTCAGAATACCTCGTTGAGGGACATAATCGGGAATACCATGGGCAGGAGATGAGGCGGAGTAAGTACGTAGCATCCTTTCATCATGTGGGTGGCGTGTTGAAAACCATTTCGTCACTATACGGAGAAGATAGGAAAAGCGATAACTAGGAACGGGGTGTGCAAATGGACGTCCTACGAAAACAAAAACACGAACCGCGCACCTCCCTTCAAAGTGATATGAACGATGCTCGGGTCGTAGTGAAATTCCCATGTAGGGGTATCAACATATAGGACGAATGTCGCCATCGGTATCTAAAGACAATGACGGAAATAAAGAAAAGGAGTGAGAATCTTGCTAAAGAATTCTCAGAGGGTATTTCCTTCTATAGTGTCATCATCAAAGTCTCTAGGAACCTCGGGGTTATTATAAAATAGTGAGCATGCTAAGATTCATTATTAAGTTCAGAAAAGTACTTTACCGAGGTTCGTTAATTTTTAAATCATGCGTCTTATAATGCATCATAAACTTAGCATGTCATATTTATAATGAACTTTTCCTTTATCAACGCATCATATTCCTCATCATTATATCATAATAACATGCATAGAAGAACATCATATTTCATTTCTTTCGTGCTTTAGGTGACTTAAAATCTTATCATCATCATTATTTTCCTTGGGGGCCGCCCTATACTCCACCCTTTTGGGAGTAATCTAGGTTATGAGCTCATACCTTACTAGTCGTCACTAGCATATACTTATCCCTTTTGAGAGAACGGTTTAGGGGCAAGAATCACCTTTTCACCACCTATAGTCTGATGGGTCTAAAGGATCATTTCCTCATAAATTTAAGTCACCATTAAGTCTTTGCATGTTATATTATAATACAATTCTTAATTCATAATCATTCATAACATTTTCTCGTTTATAGTCTTATTCTGGAATAATATATATACCAACTGTAATCATGCATCTGGGAGATTCCAGGAAAGAGAGGTGGGTCACAAATGGACACGCTTAAATACCAAGTCTTTCCTAGCCAGAACCTTTCCAAATTACACTTTTACAATAGTACACTTTCTTCAGAACAAGGGTAATTTTTAAATAACAAAGAATATTTCTTTATTTCATGCGTAAGTATTCTCATTGTTTGCAATAGCAACTATAACATGCAAGCCATGAAATCATTTAATATTATCAAATACTTAATAAGCATCAAATCTCTACATGGACTTATCATTTAAAACATCAAGGAGGCATCATCATCAATTCTTACCAAAAGCTGTCTCAACCGAAACTCTAGAATCGGGCAACCTCAATTATTGAACTAATTAATTATGCATCTAAGGGATTCATTACCATCATTACCATTAATTATAAGCCTTAGGAACATTATTAGACTATATGGGGCAGCATAGGCAGTAAGTCATTCTTAAGGTTTTACGGTGTGCTAGAAGTTGCGTTTTAACCCTTTCTCATTACCGTCTTTCCCTACGATGCCAAAATTAATTACTAACCCAATTATGAATCATTCTCCCTTATCTAAACATAATAAAATCTTATTCTTAAGGCCACTAAAGGTTCTGGACAGATTGCATAAATTTCATTATCTAGAGTTCTAGGAATCTTGCTTTACGGTTGTTTTATATAGCTAGTTTCTCTTCTAACTTGCATATAATTGTTCCCTCATCAATAAACCATAATAATCACAACTTTAAACATATTAAATCATCATCATACATTGGTAGTAAACTCAGATTAGTGGCTGAATCATGAACCTATCATAATCACATTTTAAGTGTACATGGAATACTAGTTTCTTGTAAAGTCTTTGCAAGGCCTCAAATTTCTTTTAGAAACTAATTCTTTTTGCTAAAATTGAAAGAATCTTCATGATTAAAATTCTCACTTAAGATAAAAGGAGCAAGTCTTGATCTTAAGAGATTTATGTGATATCTTAGAATCATAAACATGCTATGCAACCTCATTTTAATCTTGTCATTATAAGGTGATAACTTGGAATTATAAACATGATATGCAAATCCATTTCTTTATTTTTAAGATTTAAGGTGATGACTTGAAAATTAAACATGATGCAAGAGCTTGAAATATAAACATGATGCAAGAAACTGGAGCGGCTTAGTCCGCAGGACCAGTGGAGGGAGAAGAGAATCTTAAGAACCGAGCGGCGGTAATCACACTGGACCGGTGAAGGGAGAAGAGAATTATTATTACATCTTTTTAAGCTCCAATCTCAAGACTTCTTAAAGAATCAATTCTTTAACTCCAATAATCTTATTTCTTTGCTTGTGATACTTGGGCAAGTCTTTGAACTCTAGGATCTTTAGGTGATGACATAAAAATAAACATGTCATGCGTTGATTCTTTTAGCCATTATAAAATAAAGTGAGAACATAAAATAAATATGAGATGCAACTTCTTTATTATCTTTAGAGATTAAGTGACAACATGAAATATAAACATGAAATGCAAACTTGGAAATTTAAACATGAGTATGCAAGTCCATTTATTCATTCTTGAAATTTTAGTGATGACATAGAAAATAAACATGATTATGCAAGGCATAAACTTAAACATGGATGCAAGTTCATTTGATTTCTTTACTAGAGCTCCTTCAAGACTTTATAGAAATACAAATTCAATCCAATATATATATCTTAGCAAGACAAAGTGAGAAATACATCTTTCAAGTTCTAAACTCAAGATCATAAAAACATCATAAAAATATTATTCTTTAAAGTTTTGCATCAAGTGGAACTTTCAAGCTTTAGAGGCCTAACTTGTGATGGATTCACAACCCACCCTCAAGGTCCTCATCATCAAGCCATCATCTTAGTCCCACCTAGGCCATATGGCCGAATTGTTCAAAGAAAAAGGAAGAAGAAAACCAAATGGAAAAACTAGAGAAAATCCATGAAATCATCATTTTGAACCAAGAACAACACTTAGCAAAGCATAAAAATAAACTAAAAAATAACTCCCTACCTAATTTGATTTGAAGGAAAGGAATAGGACTTGGTTTCCTTGAGTGAAATGAAAGAAAATCTCTTTGAGAAATGGGAGCAGAAATTTTGGCCAAGGAGGAGGAAGAAAGAAAGCTTTTGGTGCTCCTAAAACTAGAATTTGTGTAAGTTATGAGCAAGGCTTCCAAGGCTCCTCAAGTAAGGATATTTATAGAGGAATTCAAGCTCATGTATGACAAGAGGAGGAGCCATAATTTTCGGATTTTTCATGGGGAACAAAGGGAGGAAAATCATTTCTTGTTTAAGGCATGTTTTATGCCATGTTTTAGGGAATTTTTTGGCATTTTATTTTAGTGCATTATCTTGCAATAATTCTAATGATTATGGCTGAATTATTTCATGCATTACAGCCTCATGGAAGAGGGTTTTGTGTGTTCCATGTATTATTTAGGTGTAGGCAAGGTATTCATGCAATTTAGAGAATTTACGGTTAAGGGCTTAGGTGAATTAGTAAGCAATTTGAGTGTTTTAAAGCAATTTTAGGTTCTAATCAATTTAAATAAATAATTTTGACTCTAGATTAATAATTAGAATTTAATAAGCTTTAATTTGAGCCTAATATTGCTTAGGTTTCGTTAGCAAATCAAAAATCTCAAAATTTGTAAAACTTACAAAGGGCAAAACGATCATTTTACTTAAAAATTGCCCGAGACCACCCGAGCTTAACCAATGGTTAATCATGGCTTAAAAACACCTTTTAAAACATTTTAGTGAGGTTTGGGCTCAGTCAACACGCAAATCGGGTTAAAATAGCTGGGGCGTTTTGGTCATTTCGCGTGTCAAAGCTCAAAATTATGATTCTTCTCCTCTATTAACACACATAACACAAACAATCCCTTATTATTATCAAAACATCCCCTTGAGGACGGGTGTGGCCCACGATCCTCTTTTTCCTGAGTAAAATAACCTCAGGGGCATTTTGGTCATTTTACACGTACAGAAAATCGGGGTTTGCAATACTTGCACGAATTGCTCCTAACTTCTCTTCTAACGTTATATTCCTTTATTAAGGATTGTTTGGTCTCAAATTTTATATAATATTTACCTACGGTAATTCGGTAATTCTAATGACAGTAAAAATTACAGTAAAAATTGGGGCGTTACAATATACATGATGTTCAATCTACGGAAGGTGGCACGCTTTCAAAAAACAGAGTTGAAAGGGGACATCCAATAGGTGTCTTGTAAGCAGTCCTGTGAGGCCAAAGAGCATCCTCAAGCCTACAACTCCAATCTTTCCTATTCGGTTGCACTACCTTTTGCAAAATTTTCTTGATCTCCTTATTAAAAACCTAACACTGCCTATTAGTTTGGGGATGATAGGGTGAAACTTTATGGATAGCCCCATACTTTCGAAGCAAAGCTTCTATGGTCCTATTGCAAAAATGACTCCCTTGGTCACTAATGATAGCACGAGGCACACCAAACTTGCAAAATATGTTAGACTTGACAAAATCTCAATAACACGTAAGTCATTAGTCTTGGTGCCCTTGGCCTCCACCCAATTGGATACATAATCAACAACAAGCAAGACATATGCAAATCCAAAAGAGATAGCAAAGGGGCCCATAAAATCAATACCCCAAACATAAAAAAGCCTCACAAAAAAGAATAGGCTGCTAGGGCATCTCTTATCTACGATTGATGGATAGTTCTCTGGCACTACTCACAAGTGATAAAAACCTGATATGCATCCCTAAAAATGGTGGGCCAATAGAAAGGAGTCCAATACCTTCCTAGCTCTGTGGTCCAAAGTGCCCTCCAATAGGGAGGCATGAGAAATGAAGTCCTGACTTGGATCTCATGATCTAGTATGCACCTGCAAATTACCTAGTCACAAAATTTCCACAAATATGGATCATCCCACACATAGTATTTGGCATCACTTTTTAATTTAGCAATCTGTGACCTAGATGCATGTTGGGGGCAAAACAAATGCAACCAAAAAATTAACTAAATCAGCAAACCAGGGGAAGGGTGGTATCATGCAAGCCATAACCTCATTAGGAAAATCATCTCTGATAGGCAAAGGGTCGGACCCGCTACCAAGTTCTGTGCACCGCTCCTCTTTGATCTCTATATCAAACTCCTGAAGTAGCAACATCCAATGAATTAGCCTTGGCTTTGCATCTGGCTTTTTCAATAAGAACTTCAATGCTGCATGATCTAAAAAAAAATCACTCTAGAACCAAGTAAGTAAGAGCTTAATTTGTCTAATGCAAAAACAATAGCCAAAAGTTCTTTCTCAGTTGTAGTATAGTTAGCCTCTCTGTCCAACGTCCATGAAGCATAGGCTATAACATGAGAAATCTTGCCAATTCTTTGAGCTAAGACAACTCTAAGTGAAAAGTTAGAGGCATCACACATCAGCTCAAAGGGAAACTCCCAATCAGGTGGTTGGATGATGGGAGCTGCAGTGAGTCACCTCTTCAGCTCATCAAATGCTTGCTAACAAGGTGGATCAAAAACAAACTCCACTTCCTTCTCCGAGCCTGGATAGAGGCAAAGCTATCTTGTTGAAATCTTGTATAAATCTCCTGAAAAACGCATGGCCAAGAAAAGAACGCACTCTCGCATAGATATGAGGTAAGGTAAAGAAGCAATAACATCTATCTTGGCCCTATAGTCTCAATGCCTTTCCTAGATACTAAGTGCCCCAAGACTATCCCCTATGTCACCATAAATTGACATTTCTCAAAATTTAGCTCAAGATTAGTCTCAATGCACCTATCCAAGACTCTAGATAAACTCTCTTAGCATGCATCAAATGAGGACCCGTAAACAGTGAAATCATCCATAAACACCTCCATGCAACTTGTAACACCCTCCCAAGTACAACATCATTCTTAAGTCATAACATTGTACTTAGGAGTTGTCACTTATAAAGTAGTGGACCTTTTTTAATTATCTATAGCAGAATCAAGTAATCGTGAGGTAACTAATTTGTGGTTCTATCAAAATATATAGCAAGGAAACAAAGTATTTATTTAACATAACATCAAGTACAAAAGGAAGCTCTCCTATGAACTTTGGTGCATATTATTTCTATTACGTTTACAACATATACATACAACTAAGTATTTCATAATAAAAACACTAACTACTAAATTCCTAATCTGATTCCTTTTGTGTAATAGCCCTAGTTTTTTGGATCAACCTGGAGATGACATAGAAATACAAACACATAGGGTGAGAATTATACAATTCTCAGGGCATTTCCCCAAATACACAATCGTAATGTCATCGTCATCGTCCAAGCCATTTTGATTTATTAAGAAAAAGGTGATCATGTAGTTTATAATAACGGTTCATTTTTAAAGTTTCAAACCATACTTTCGAAGTAGGTTGTTTTTAAAAATCAATCACTTTGTACACATTTATCATAAACTCATAATCATAGTAAATAATGTCAATTAAAATTATTCGATATGATACAAATATGTATATGCTAAATATAGGGAAATTATCTTTAATTGCCCTTGATAAATCGAAGACTGCATCTATCTCTATTTCCCTCGACAAGTTTAAAAGATCTCATCCTTGTCTATTTGTCCTCGGCAAGTCGAAAAGATCTCATCGCTCTCTATTTGCCTTCGACAAGTCGAAAAGGATCTGGCCTCTCTCTATATGCCTTTGACAAGTCAAAAGGATCTCATCTCTCTCTATTTGCCTTTGACAAGTCGAAAGGATCTTCTGTTTCTTTATTTGCCCTTGACAAGTCAAAGAGGATCTCATGTTTCTTATGGCTATAGAACTTAATTCAATATATCATTCACTTTTCTTTTTCCAATGCATGCATAAAACATATAGAGGCATTCATTCACATTGTGATTTCAATCATGCCTCATAAACTAATCTTTACTTCCTCCAGCATGCATTTATACATCACAAGTCACATGGCCAAATATTTAACATCAAGTATTCATGTCATACTAGAACCAAAAAGCCATTACATTATCAATTCAAGTCTTGGGTTCATTTATAGCAATTGGACAGGATTTCACACCATTGTAGCACGAATTTATTTGCTCATCAAACAATCAATTCAGAGGCTATAAAAATTACCCAAGGCATTTCAATGCGTCCACAAGGGTCCATAAAAATTTCAGAGTAAAACGAGTTCTCTAACTATATAATAAAATTAGACAAGTTTAGTATTCAATAACCACTTAACCTCAGTTCAAAACCCAAAATTCCTATTTTTTAACCCCATCAAATGATTGAATCAATTCAAAAGAAAAATCTCAATTACACTTCAAGATGTTGCCAACACTTTGTAAAAATTTCAAAGGAAAATTCAATCATATGCTATGGTAATAAAATTAGACAAATTTGAGCTTCAATTCCAACATTCTAGGCAGCATAGTTACTATCTTGGTTCTTGATTTTTTTAAAGCATTAGGAGTCCAAATCAAAACTCAAGAAAATTCGTGGATCTAGCTAGGATGTTAACTTTAAGATATAATATTTGTAGCTCATAAAAGTAACTACAATTACACCAGAAAATTCGTGAACAATCCTTACCCAAGAGAAATATGAAAATCAAGCAACTATAGACCAAAATTGCTTTTGACAAAAATGATTTCTAACATCATCCAAACACACCACCAAAATTATTACATCAATATCCATATATTATCAACCAATACAATAAAAATTTTGAACCAAAACCAATCAGAAATGTTCAGAATAAATTTGGAAAAAAAATGCCAAAGAAAACCCTACTTTTAGTAACTTAATGGATCCTTGGCTCCAAGGTACTCCAAAATTGATTCCCTTCACTTCAAAGCTCCCAAATCCAACCCAAACCCTTCCTAAATCAGTAAGGTAATGAGATACCAAGGTAAGAAATGGTGATGATTTGAAACTTCAATCGATTAGTTTGGTAGGTATTGATAAGTGGAGTAAGTTTTGTGAAGGATGTTTGATGTTTTGGCAAATCTAGGCCATGATTTTGGGAGATTGGAATCAAGTTTGAAGCTCTTTGAGGATGAAACAATGGTGGCGGTTTTGGTCTCCTTCTTGGCCGAGAGTATGTAACTTCAATGATAAGATTTGGTGGCTTTTAATGATATTAGATTAGGTTGTAAGAATTGTTTAATATAAAGTCTATACTGAACACCCTCCCAATTACCATGTTTTACTTGAGTATTGACATAGTAATTAGCAGTATTTCCTGGTGGTCCTGATTATACTAGTCGAATTAACGGTGATAAAGGAGTTTAGATACACATGCTACCACAATCATATTCATATAGATGGACATCATGTTTTGGTTACAATATATACATCATAAGAAAAGAAACAACGAAGCAACCTCTAACTAGTCAAAACTCTGAGCAAACGAGGCTAGTCCCCCTACCAAAATACCTAACCTGCTCAAATACTCAGACAAAATATCATATAGATACAACGGAGCAAAAGAAAACTAATAATACATCGGTACAAGCTGGTAAAGCCCTAACACTACACTACCTGCTATGTACATGCCAACAGTCTCCAAATCTCGCCTCCTCTTCCAGAAGCGTTGGCCATCGGTGCGATGACCTCACCTCCACGGGAGCGTCTGGGCCCTCAGAGGGTCCGAGTCGAATGCGGAGGATGAAGAAACAAGTGCTTCTACTAGCAGGTGTGCGGGTGGAGTAAGGGGAACCTCAAACACGTAAGATGTGCCATATGGAGAGGCACACCCTCGTAAGGGAAGGCGGGGTTGAAGTCTACGGCAAACACGAAGTACTAAAGGAAAAATCGAAAAACATATATATATACGGCGCCAAATTTTGATAGCACTGCCCATCCACTATCAAAATAGTCTAAGTCCCCTGATTTGTAGTATAAGGTAACTCAGGTCATTCTTCCTAAGGACATACAAGCTATGTTATCAAACCGAAAATGCTAAATAAAAACAAAGGGGATTTGTGAGTTTTAGAATACAAAAATTATAACAAAATAACGGAAACAAAATGAATGCAATTGATCAAGGAATCAATCCTAACATCATGATCATTGCAGAATTTATCACGATTCAAAAGAGTTATAATTCGAATGCTACTCTATTAATATGAATTAACTATATAATCATATAGTTTTCACTCAACAATCCTTAAATCACAATCGCAATTAAATGAATGTTGAATTACGTGCAATTCAATTAACCCAGATAATTTATTGGCAATATAGCCTTACTTCGATTTCAATAATGAATTCAGTCCTATATCTAATTAGATATAATTCAAACATAATCATGTTCAATAACCGAATTTATAATTGAAATTGGAGTTGAAAAAGGAAAGCATACATACGAAATGAGAATTATAAAACAAGAACTCCAAATTCAAACCAATTATCTGTGATGTCAATAATTGAAAGGAGTTTAGCCTTCCATGGACATCTCCATTGGTAAGCTCTCTATATGAATACCTCGGGTTAAAAGAAAACAAAAAGACAAGTCTTTAGATAAGAGAGAGCTGCAAAAACTGAAAACAAAAATTAGAAGTGAAGTGTCCCCTTTGGTTCCTGCTTATCTTCATTTATCTAAGAATAATTCCTAATTCCCAAAATCTATCTAGGCTAAACTCAGTTCTCTAGATAAGCTTTCTAGAGACATATTACATGACTTATTTGGACAAAAAATGAGTGAGATATGCCCAATTATGTGAGGGAAGGTTTTGGAATAGCTTCAGCACTGGCTTCACAAATTGGAAGCCCATTTAAGCCTTGAATTAGACCGAATTTGATGAAGCCTGTGAAACCCAAAATCATATATCTCGGTCTTAGCTTTTCAAAGACACTAAGATTGTCCAAATCTGATATTTGTAGAGCCTGAAATGATCTGTGGAAGATGGAAAGGTCATAGTAAGTGTAAAATCCAAGATTAACCAAGTTTTAGCAATTAAATCCAATGAGGCCCAATAATGGAAAACTCAACCAAATCATCTAAATTAAACACATATAGAAACTAATTAGGCCAAGTATGAAACCATAATTGATGCCTAAAAATTTCTCTGTCATTATGCTTCTTGCATGGCCCTATAATTGAACTTTTTCCAAAGAAAAGAGGACCGCTGTACTTTTTCTCTCAACTCTATCTCCAGGAAAGTCAGGATCACAATAACCTACAATCTCACAATAAGTACCTTTCTCATACCACAAGTCGAGATTAGTAGCACCTAATAAATATCGAAGAATTCTCTTAAGCATTTAAGTACGATTGTTTTTTGTTAGATTGAAATCTAGCACAAATGCCCACACTTAATTGAATGCCGACTATCTGTAAGATATAGTAGTGAACTAATCATTCTACGATAATTACTTTTTGAAACTTTTTCACCATTCTCATCAGCATCAATGATTTGAGATGGATGCATAAGGGTGCACATTGGTTTAGCTTAATCCATATTAAATTTATTCGAAAGCTCCTTTGTATATTTTTCTTGATGGATTAAGGTTCCTTCCTTTTATTGTTTTATTTGCAAACCGAGGAAGAATTTTAGTTCACCTATTATACTCATCTCAAATTCACTCTTCATTAGTTTTGAAAACTTTTCACTAAGAGAATGATCAGTAGGGCCAAATATGATATCATCAACATATATTTAAATAATCAGAAGGTTATTATCTTGTTCAAAAGTAAACAGAGGAGTATCAACTTTACCTCTCTTGAACCCATTCTTCAGCAAGAAGGTGCTCAATCTATCATACCAAGCTTGATGAGTTTTAGACCATAGAGAGCCTTCATTAGCTTGAAGACATGGTTGAGAAGGTCTTCATTCTCAAAACTAGGAGGCTACTTCACATAAACTTCCTAGAGAGAATCCATTTAGGAATGTAGACTTAACATTCATTTGGTAGAGAATGAATCCTTTGAAGGCAGCAAAAGCAAATAGCATTCTGATGGTATCAAGCTAGCTAATGGTGCAAATGTTTCATCACAATCAATTCCCTTTTATTGATATAACCTTGTGCAACCAATCATGTTTTGTTCCTAATGGCTTTGCCAGCTTCATCGAGCTTATTCCTAAACACGCATTTTGTACCAATGATGGTCTTGCTCTTTGGTCTTTCAACAAGTATCCAAACTTTACTTTTCTCAAACTGGACTAGTTCTTCTTGCATAGCATCCACCCAACTTTGATCACTCAAAGCTTCATTAATGCATTTAGGCTCGATGGTGAAGATGAAAGCATATTTGACATATTTCTAAGGGATGATATGGTTCTCACACCCTTGGAATTGTCTAGAACTCTTTTTTGAGAAATTGCCTTTAAATCAGAAACTTCTTTGTAGTTTCTATGGATTTGAAGGTCTTCAGATTGCTTTTCTTTGTGTTCATAAATGCTACTTTCTGATTGCTTTGAAGTTTTGAGCAAGCTTTCTGAAGTACTTATGTTCTTGAGCTTATTTTCTAAAAGTTTGTCTTTCATTTTCTTGCTCAGAAATTTCCTTTAGACTTATTATTTCAAGACTCTCTTCCAGTTCTTCAGATCATCAGCAAAGTCCTTCTTGAGCTCCTTAAACTTGATGTGAATAATCTCTTCGACGCTTAGCGTTCTCTTATTGTACACTCTAAGCTTTAGAAAGGAAGAGTATCCTAGGAAAATACCATCATCAAATATAGGATTAAACTTTACAAGTTTGTCCCTAGTGTTAAGGATAAAACATGATAGGCCAAAGATGTGAAAATATGAAATGTTGGGTTTCCTACCCTTCCATATCTCATAGGGAGTTTTCTTCAAGATTGGCCTTAGAAAAATTCTATTTTGTATATAGCATGAAGTGTTTATAGCCTCTACCCAAAAACCTTTTGATAAAACACTTTATAAAAGTATTGTTCTAGCCATTTCCTGCAAACTTTTGTTTTTCCTTTCAGTAACCCCATTTTATTGGGGAGTTTTAGGTGCAGAAAACTCGTGGAAGATGTCATGTTTTTCACAAAACTCTTCAAAAATATGATTATCAAATTCTCCTCCATGATCAAATTGATAGAGCTCATTTGAGAATCTTCTCTATGCAAATATGTTTTGCAAAAACTTTAAATCTTTCAAATACCTTATCCTTAGAAACTAGGAAGATAACTCATGTGCATGGAGCAGTCATCCACAATAACAAAGACAATATCCACAATGACAAGACAAAAATAAGTTAGGCCATAAATTTGAAAACCACGTGAAAGCATTCTTTGTGAAAGAAGAAGGGAAAAAATGCATTTTTTTAATGCTCATTCAATGTCATTTCCCCTATCTTGATTGTGTATTGAGCAATGTACTCGATAGTTGATTCCCTAATTTCACCAGAAAATTTTGTCAAGACTGGGAATCTTCTAACGTTAGGTACTTCAACCTGTTGAATGTAGTCTGGGAATGCAACATAGGAGATTGGTTGGCAAAGCCAACATTGAATCTGAACCTATTTAAGATAGTTTCGATAGCACGTGTAATATTTTGATTTTGTTGAAAGTTTTGAATTTGGTGCGCATGATGTCCTCTATATTTTGTTGTTGAACCCTCTGAATTTCATTATCGGCATCTTGTCCTTGACGGACCAAATTGATAGTTGGGTTGACGTTGTCATTTTCATTTAGAGATAGGTTATTGATTTCATCATATTGTTCATTTGAATTGTCATCCAAGTGATAGCCCAGGCCACCCACCCCATTTGTCGAGCAAGTTTCTCAAATCTTCTGTTGTTTGTTTCGATCAAAGGCGTTAATACTATCACCATTTGTTGTGTCAACATATTGACAAGGTCATGATGACTCTCACCAATTTGTTGTCAAAATACAGCCATTGAGTTAACTATATGTGTAGGAGTTCCGTCACACCCATTCTAGGCATGTCAGGGAAGATTAGACCTATGTTTGGTTGTCATGTGGTAGTTAGGTTTGTCGATGAAATGTTTCCTACTCCAACTATAGAAGTGTCTAATTGCAAGTGACACAACCAAATTATGGCAAATGTGTACCAACTTGTGGTACATTTGACACAAAGGGCATGCTTTGACTCTGAAACGAGGATTATATGGATATACATGTTAAACACACCATTATTCCAAACATTTGATGGATTCCCCAAATTTGGTAGATTTCCCATGTCCTGCGACGGAGGTGGCATATACCCTGGGGGTACATAGCTTAGAGGAAGACCATATGGAGGCCATGTTGACGTGATGGTAATGCTCATATTTGCTTGTGACACATTATCATTTGTTTGACTAACATGAGTCAAGATAGGCTCCAAAATATGAGGGGGTTATTCTCTCCTCATTTCATCCATCCTTTACAAAGATGACATTCTTGACATATTTGACATAATGGAGCCACTACACAAGCGTATACACTTCGTCTTTATTTATTTTTATCAATTTGACATGTTTTTCTTTTCTACCAATGTATCCAATTGGGCGTGCCAATTTGTTTATTGCAAAATTTGACATTTTCATGCCGACATTAAATAATTTGATGATTTCCTTGTGGAGACCAACTGCTAAACCAAGTGTTTGTCGATAAACTCAAGAGTTTGGACGTCAACCTTTGCTTTTTCAAATCTCGATTAGGAGCAAAAAACTATTATTCTTGGGTTCTACACCAAAAGAATTGAGTGTCAAACAATTTTGAATGGAATGGGGATGGAATGAGTAATGTGATTTGTGTGTTGTGAATGAAATGTTTGACAGATAACTAAACTATGAAAATACTATAGAATGTAAAATGCTTAATTGACAAATGTAACTTCAATAGGGAAATGTAAGGAATTAAAAGGAACTCTAATCCTAAGAAAGCAAGAAATAGGGTTGGGAATAATACTCAGTGACTCTAAACTCTATTTTGTCATCTAGGTGACATTTGTAGAGTGAGTGTGTGAGTAAAAATTCTAACCCTAGAACTATTATTTATAGACAATCTAGAACTCTAAGATCTTGACACTTGTCTTTGGTTGCGTCCTTGGATGTCGTCCACGTGTCTTTGATAGTTTCTTTATTTGTCACACGCCTTCATCATTAAATAGTTACTATTTTGTCATATCTTCACGAAGCTTTTGTTAGTAACTATTGATAACTACTATTAATGTAACGCCCCAATTTTTACTATTTTTTACTGTCATTAGGAATTATCGAATTACCGTAGGTAAATATTATATAAAATTTGAGACCAAACAATCCTTAATAAAGGAATATAACGTTAGAAGAGAAGTTAGGAGCAATTCGTGCAAGTATTGCAAACCCCAATTTTGTACGTGTAAAATGACCAAAATGCCCCTGAGGTTATTTTACTAGAAAATGAGGATCATGGGCCCCACCCATCCTCAAGGGGATGTTTTGATGTTAATAAGGGATTGTTTGTGTTATGAGTGTTAATAGAGGAGAAGAATCCTAATTTTGAGACGTGCGAAATGACCAAAATGCCCTGCGTTTTAACCGATTGCGTGCCGACTAACCCGAACCTCACTAAAATGTGTAAAAGGTGTTTTTAAGCCATGATTAACCATTGGTTAAGCTTAGGTGGTCTCGGGCAATTTTTAAGTAAAATGACCGTTTTGCCCTCTCTTTGTAGTTTTACAAATTTTGAGATTTTTGATTCGTAACGAAACCTAAGCAATATTAGGCTCAAATTAAAGCTTATTAAATTCTAATTATTAATCTAGAGTCAAAATTATTTATTTAAATTGATTAGAACCTAAAATTGCTTTAAAACACTCAAATTGCTTACTAATTCACCTAAGCCCTTAACCGTAAATTCTCTAAATTGCATGAATACCTTGCCTACACCTAAATAATACATGGAACACACAAAACCCTCTTCCATGAGGCTGTAATGCACGAAATAATTCAGCCATAATCATTAGAATTATTGCAAGATAATGCACTAAAACAAAATGCCAAAAAATTCCCTAAAACATTGCATAAGACATGCCTTAAACAAGAAATGATTTTCCTCCCTTTGTTCCCCATGAAAAAATTGAAAATTATGCCTCTTCCTCTTGTCCATACATGAACTTAAATCCTCTATAAATAGGCATGCTTAAGGAGTCTTAGATGCTTGCTCAAAATTGTACACATTTCTAGTTTTTCCAAAGCACCAAAAGCTCTCATTTCCTCCTCCTCTTGGCTGAATTCTTTCTTCAAGTTTTCAAGAATATTTTCTTTCATTTCACTCCAAGAAACCAAGTTCTCTTCCTTTCCTTCAAATCAGATTAGGTAGGGAGTTGTTTTTAAGTTTATTTCTATGTTTTGCTAAGTGTTGTTCTTGGTTCAAAATGATGATTTCATGGATTTTCTCTAGTTTTTCCATTTGGTTTTCTTCTTCCTTTTTCTTTAACCAATTTGGCCATATGGCCTAGGTGGGACTAAGATGATGGCTTGATGATGAGGACCTTGAAGGTGGGTTGTGAATCCATCACAAGTTAGGCCTCTAAAGCTTGAAAGTTCCACTTGATGCAAAACTTTAAAGAATGATGTTTTTATGATGATTTTATGATCTTGAGTTTAGAATTTGAAAGATGTATTTCTCACTTTGTCTTGTTAAGATATATATATTGAATTTGTATTTCTATAAAGTCTTGAAGGAGCTCTAGTAAAGAAATCAAATGAACTTGCATCCATGTTTAAGTTTATGCCTTGCATAATCATGTTTACTTTCTATGTCATCACTAAAATTTCAAGAATGAATAAATGGACTTGCATACTCATGTTTAAATTTCCAAGTTTGCATTTCATGTTTATATTTCATGTTGTCACTTAATCTCTAAAGATAATAAAGAAGTTGCATCTCATATTTATTTTATGTTCTCACTTTATTTTATAATGGCTAAAAGAATCAACGCATGACATGTTTATTTTTATGTCATCACCTAAAGATCCTAGAGCTCAAAGACTTGCCCAAGTATCACAAGCAAAGAAATAAGATTATTGGAGTTAAAGAATTGATTCTTTAAGAAGTCTTGAGATTGGAGCTTAAAAAGATGTAATAATAATTCTCTTCTTCCTTCAGGTCCAATGCGATTCCGCTCTCTTCTTAAGATTCTCTTCCTCCACTTGGTCTCATGCGACTACCACCGCTCCAGTTTCTTGCATCATGTTTATATTTCAAGTTCTTGCATCATGTTTAATTTTCAAGTCATCACCTTAAATCTTAAAGATAAAGAAATGGATTTGCATATCATGTTTATAATTCCAAGTTATCACCTTATAATGACAAGATTAAAATGAGGTTGCATAGCATGTTTATGATTCTAAGATATCACATAAATCTCTTAAGCTCAAGACTTGCTCCTTTTATCTTAAGTGAGAATTTTAATTATGAAGATTCTTTCAAGTTTAGCAAAAAGAATTAGTTTCTAAAAGAGTTTTAAAGCTTTGCAAGGATTCTACGGGAAACTAATATTTTATGTTCACTTAAAATGTGATTTTATACAATTATATGAGGTTCATGATTCGGCTTCTGATATGAGATTAGTACCAATAAATGATGATGATTTAATATGTTTGGAGTTGTGATAATTATGGTTTATTGTTAAGAGAATGATTCTATGCATGTTAGTGACAAAACTAGCTTCCTAGAACAACGTAAATCTAGAATTTACCTAGTCTTTGACCCTTTAAGTTTATCCAATGCCAAATCTGTTTTAGTATTTTATAATTTTGTCTAAGATTAGTTAGCCACGAAAACTTGGTATCAATTAGTGTAAGATTTATCCGAACACTAAAAATTAAACTAGTAACTAGAAAACCGTAAAAGCAAGATTTTTTTAGAACTCTAAAGAATGAAATTTATGCATTCTGTCCAGAATTATCAGCAACTATAAGAACCAGATTTTATTATGTTTAGATAAGGGAAAATAATTCATAATTGGTTTAGTAATTAATGTTAGCATCGTAGGGAAAGCCGGTAGCAAAAAGGGTTAAAAACGCAACTTTAACACATCGTAAAACCTTAAGAATAACTTACTACCTATGCTGCCCCATAGAGTTTAATAATGTTCCTAAGCCTTATAATTAATTGTAATAATGGTAATGAATCCCTTAGATGCATAATTAATTAGTTTGGCAATTGAGGTTACTCGATTCTAGAGTTTCGGTTGTTTAAGACGGTTTTCGATAAGGATTTATGATTATGCCTCTTTGATGTTTTAAGTGATAAGTCTATAAAGTGATTTGATGCTTATTAAGTATTTGATGCCATTGAATGATTCCCTAACTTGCATGTTATAGTTGTTGCAAACAATGAAAATGCTTATGCATGAAATAAAGAAATAATCTCTATTTAAAAAATTACCTTTGTTGGAAGAAAGTGTACTACTGTAAAAGTGTAATTTGGAAAGGTTCTGCCTAGGAAAGACTTGGTATTTAAGTGTCCATTGTGACCCACCTCTTCCTGGAATCTCCAGATGCATGATTCCAGTTGGTATATATTATTTGGCATAAGACTATAAATGAGAAAATGTTATGATGATTATGAATGAATAATTGTATTATGATATAACATACAAAGATTTAATGGTGACTTAAACTTATGAGAAAATGATCCTTTGGATCCATCAGACTATAGGTGGTGAAAAGGTGATTCTTGCCCCCTAGCCGTTCTTTCAAAAGGGTAGAGTCAGGATTTTAACTTATCAAAAGGGATAAGTATATGCTAGTGACGACTAGTAAGGTATGAGCTCATAACCTAGATTACTCCCAAAAGGGTGGAGTATAGGGTGGCCCAGGAAAATGATGATGGAAGTAACTTTAAGTCATCTAAAGAACTAAGTAATGCATGATGTAAATATGATGTTCTTCTATGCATAGTATTTATGATATGATGATATGAAATATGATGTTCTTCTATGCATAGTATTTATGATTTGATGATGAGAAATATGATGTTCTTTTATGCATAGTATTTATGATATGATGATGAAGAATATGATGTGTTGATAAAAGGAAAAGTTCATTATAAACATGACATGCTAAGTTTATGATGCATTATAAGACGCATGATTAAGGGACGAACCTCGGTAAAGTATATTTTGAACTTAATAAATCAATCTTAGCATGCTCACTATTTCATAATGAAACCCAAGGTTCCTGGGGACGATGATGATGACACAATGCATCATGAGGTGAGTACCCTACTAGATTCTTTTTATAAGTTTCTCACTCCTTCTATTTTTCTTTCCATCTCGTCTTCAAAAACGAAGGAAGTGTTCGTGATTCACATTGAGGCTTTCACCTGGTAGTAGTTGAACTTGATCCTGCTAGTTTCACTCGTATATTTCAAATATCTATCCCTATCCCTGGAGTGTTATTACTAGGTGCCATTAATGGATGTCCTTCCATCCATATATTATTTATGTTTTGTTAGATTGCCTACACCTAGTCTTATTTTGTTGGTAGGCAAAATATCTATGTGATATGTAATTATGGATGTCATATGATGGAGCCAATATGATGTGTTTCTTCATGATATGTCTATTGTTTGCTTTATCGATTATCGTTCACGTTATGCGCGGCTCACGTTTTCAATCATGTTTTAAAAAAATGGCTCGTAATTTCACTAAGTATTTTCAAAGTATGATTAAAGAACTGAAGCAAAGAGTAAAACCTAGTAATTAATCAGATACAACCTAGGTGTATTAGGTTAATTATTAGGGTGTTACATTAACCGTTGATTGACAAATATTGCTCAAGTCATCATGACTATCATCTCAAGATCTTAGAAATTTTCAAGTTCTAAATGACAAAACCCAACATTGGCCTTCAACTTCAAGCATGAGAACTTTCTCAGTGTTAACTTGCCATCCTAAGTACTAGACTTTGTCACAAATGACTTCCATAGGACTTGTCATGTCAACTGACAAATTTGAAGCTTTGTCAACTTTGACAAACCTCATAGCTTTGGTTAGCTTGTCATGCCAAACATTTGTCTTACATAGAACCCACATATTTTGACAACCAAACCAATGATGAACCTTTGGGCTTGTTAAGGTCGAATGCTAGTTTGACCTTTTGATACTTGGTAAAAATTTGGTGCTAGCACAATTTTTCTATAATTGAAAAGGAGACAAGAAGAAGGTACAAGTGAATTGCAGCACTAATGTGAAAAATCTTATGCAAAAACCATGTTGGAGATTTGAGGCAACAGCGAACACAAGCAAGTACTGATTATATACATACTTTCATTTTCATATTATCAACTTATTCAACTACTACCTCCTATTCAAATAAGTGTACAATTTTTTAAACTTTTTTTGGTCCAAAATAAATGTTGATTTAGAAAATTTAGAAAGCATTAAATTTTCTCTATCCTAATATCCCTAATAAATGAGAGAATAAGTGAGAAGAGAGAGTGTAAGTAGGGGAGAGAGAAATCAGAGAATTAGTGAGAAAAGATAATATAAGAATAATTTTGTGTAATTAGTTAAATTTATCCAAAATTAAAATGTCGTAAATCATTTTCTTAATCCATGTGCAAAATAAAACTAGACACTTCTTGAGAATGGATGGAGTAATTATATAGTTTAATTTTGATGCACCAAGAAATTGTCATCCATTGGTTAAGAAGTGGGTCCATATCTCACAAGGATATGAGTTCAACTCCCAACCATTGTGAGGCTTGCATTTGTGGGTACTCACATTAGAACCCCCATAAGTACTAGAAAAGCCCAAGAGTCGTGCCTTAACCATGGTAGGATGACCATGTGAACTCATCTCAACTTTTATGCACCAAAGCAAAACAAATTGTCATCAATTATATGACTTTTCAACTAATAAATGTGAGACTTGAACACACTAATGTGATAATATATAATTAGATAACAGTGTAAAACTTTTTTATGTTGTCAATACATAGAAATTAGATCTTTATGTAAATATTTAATTTTGATATCCTGATAATATAAAATAATTTTATAATCATATTTTATCATATTAATAATTATACTTGAATTTTACACTCACTATTGTTTAGGAGAATGGTTATTGTTGCTCCTTAATTACAATCTTGTGACTCCTAGTTACTTTATTCAATTGTTTTAAAATACCTTTTATAATAATCTATTGTTATTTATAATTTTATTCAAACTTAATAGTTAGTAATT
>JAMLFY010000011.1:26184269-26262319 GCA_030441495.1 Dalbergia oliveri
TTCTCGTCAAAGCATTTTTCTTAGGCAATCTGCCATTAAGAGAAGTTGTAAGCATAGTGTTGCTGATAGGGAGGTTCATCAAACATGAGGGATGTCCCCATGTTGGCAACATGCTCAGAAAGGTTTTGCTTTAGCCATTTCTTAGGTGTATGTAAAGAGAGTTCAAGAAGGTTGAGGCTTGAAGAAATTTAGATATGAGGACTTGTGAGGGAGTGAGACACTTTGGTTTGCAGATTATAGTGTTTGAGATGAAAGAAGCAAAACGATTTGAGGTGTGAAAGGTAGAGGATAAAAGTAAGGAAGTGATGTGAGAGCGGGAGGGTTATTTTAGTGATGTGACATAACTGATTGAAGGTGAAATGACGTGGGAAAAAGAAAGCTCAAAGATGTGGGAAATATCCCCCTTTCATCTTTCTTTAGAAAGAGAGGTTTCTAACTCTTAAGATCACTATATGAAGCTCTTACTTTCTAAGTTTCACTTTTCACTTTCTAAACCATCGAAGACTCACATCATGATTCATCTTCATATTCTGAGAGTATGATTCTATTCATAAACTTCCATTAACTCATCCTTATCCCTTCTTCTTTAACATCCATCTTCTTTCTAGTCTTGCAAATTGAACGCATTTCAATCTAATACTTGGTCTTGCAACTGATATCTCTTATTAGGCTTCAGCTTAGAGTTGTGGAAAGAGAGAGTATCCAGAGATGATTTATGTATGAAAACTTATGCAGATTTGGAAACACTTAAGTTTAAAGGCTTTTTCAAACTACAAACTGATCTTCAACTAATGGCTTTGTGAATAAATCTGACACTTGGTCTTCAGTATTCACAAACATTAACTAAACATCTCATTTCTAAATGTGATCACGAATAAAATGATGTTTAACATCAATGTCCTTAGTGTTAGTTCCAAAACCCTTCCAAGAAGTGTTAACAATGTTTTGAATGACAACAAAGCCAATTTAAAGAAAATGCTTTGAAGAATAACTAATGGTTGTATTAAGTTTCTTGAGGAATTAAACAGGTTTTATCATTTAGCATATCAAGGTTTAATCAAACAAGGATATATTTTACTTTGCATGTGTGAACATGTTTTATCTCATGTTAAGAGATATTAACTGAAAAAGGAAGTAAAAATTATATCCTTATTCAAGCTTAAAATAGCTAATGATCTGAAGAAGAAATCAATGTTGCAAGAAACCAAGATTGGACTTCAGAAAGTACACCTGAAATGAAGATATCCATCAAACGCTGAAGCCAATGTATTCTACTATCTTCAATCATCATGATCGTAAATCTTTCAACATCATAAAACTTGGATTGAAGATCTAAAGACCAAATAAGCATCAAGGAAATGATACTGCACATCAGAAAGCTCACTTACAGTGATATCTGTGCGCTCTACAAGAAATGGAGGGAATTTTTGAAATTCAAAAGTCAAAACCTAGTGATTGAACTGACAAGTCATCTCTTTTGCCACTATGGTCAAACTACCTGAGCTTCTAGAAGAAGTTCAAAAACCACATTTCAGAAAGTAAGAGTAATCTATGATGTAACATCAGAAACTTCATATCTCACAACAGCTTCTACAAAAGCTTTGACAAGAGACAGGGCTTTTCTAGATTGTTTTTTGAAGACACAAATGTATGATCAACAAATGTCACATGGAGATCTAAACAAGAGGCAATGGTCACAAGGAAGACCATCTATAAATGAGATGCCATGTAACATCCTCCCAAGTGCAAGGTCATCCTTAAGTCATGACATTATACTTAGGAGTTGTTACTTATAGATTAATGGACCTTTCTTAATTATCTATAGCCAAATCGATTAAATTGTGGAGTAACTAATACTGATTTTGTTAAAATATACATAACAAAGGAACAAAGATTTATTGAATACATAGCTAAGTACAAGAGGAAGCTCTTCTAAGAGCTTTAATACAATACGTTCTCTATTTCATTTACATACATATAACTCTAACTAAGTATAGTAAAGTAAAAAAAAAAAATATCAACTACTAAACTATTGCAATCTCGCTCTTCACGTGGCAGCCCCATTGTTCTCTAGATCAACCTGAAGACACCGGGAACACAAACAAGCAAGGGTTAGAATTATACAATTCTCAATAGGGCAATACCAGTTACACAATCATAATGTCATCGTCATCGCCAGCCACATCGGTTTATTAAGAAAATGTGATCATGCAATACACAATAATGATTCATTTTAAAGTTCTAAAATCATCCCTTCAAAGTGGGTAGCTTTTAACAATCAATCACTTAGTGCACATATATCATAATGTTCCAACGACTAGTAAATCATCCCAGGCAAAATAGAATAACATGAGTATGCATATGATAATCATGAAATTATTTCAAAGTGACCTGTGTTCACTTGTAGCCAAAAATCAAATCAGTGCATTTTTCTTTTTCATTGACATAGGAAGACTTAGTTTATACCCAACGGGTATTTGCGTGACAATTCCACAATAGATAGTTTATACCAAATGATATTTATAGTAGATCACACCATTTAAGGGAAATAAGACCTTCAGGAATGAGCTCATTCCTATACGTGATTATTGAACTTCATTTTTCCATTTCGAATCACACACAGATCTATTCCTAGATACGTTTACCGACTCAAAATAAATTTGGGAAAGTTTCTCTTTTCTCCTTCCCTTAATTCAATTTAAGTCTTGTTTCTGTTTTGTCCATATGTCAACACTGCACGATTGAAATTTATATATTCTTTTCTCATATAATTGCATCAAGTACTTTTCTCTTTCCCAAATGCATGCATAAGCCACATGTAGGTATTTCATTCACAATGCAATTTCAATCATGTCTCATAAACCACTCTTTATTTTCTCTAGCATCCATTTATATGTCACAAATCATATGGCCAACTATTCAATATCAAGTATTCATGTTATACTAGAACCAAAATACCATTACATTATCAATTCAAGTCTTTGGTTCTTTTCCACAATGGGCAGATTTCACACCATTGTAACACAAATTTATTTACTCATCAAATAATCAATTTAGAGCCTATAAAAATTATTTAAGACACTTCAATGTGTCCACAAGATGCATAAAAATTTCAGAACAAAAAGAGTTATCTAACTATGTTAACAAAATTAGACAAATTTGGTGGTCAGAAACCACTCAACCTTAGCTCAAAATTGAAATTCATAATTTTTAACCCTAGCAAATGATTGAATCAATTCAAAAGAAAAATCATAGTTACTATTTAAGATGTTATCAACAATTAGTAATCTTTTCAAAGGAAAAATCAATCATTTGCTATGTTAAAAAAATTAGAAACATTTATAGCTTCAAGACTAGAAATTCAAGAGAGCACATATATAGTCTTGGTTCATGATTTTTTTCAGGCAGCAGGAGTCTGAAACAAAGCTCAAGAAAATTCATGGAACTAGCATAAGATGTTATCTTCAACATATATTTTTTCTAGCTCTAAAAATACCCAAAATACCAGAAAATTCATGAACAATCACTACCAGTAGGAAAATCAAAAATCCAGCATAAAGCAAAACCCCTTTTGACAAAAATGATTTTTAACATCATCCAAACACCCTACCAAAATTAATGCATCACTATCCATATATTATCAACCAATAAAATGAAAAATTTTGGAATAATACCAATCAGAAAGTTCATAATAAATTTGGAAGGGAAAGGCCAAAGAAAACTCTACTCTGGAAGCTAGTGTATCCTTGGCTCTTTAATGCTCCAAGATGAATTCCCTTCACTCCAAAGCTCCCAAATCAAACCCAAGCCCTTCCTAATTAGTGAGAAAGTGATATTTCAAGGTGCGGATTGATGAAGAATTGAAATTTTAATCGGTTAGATTGATAGATTATGAGGAGTAGAACAAGTTTTGTGAAAGGATCTTGGTGTTTTAGTGATTTTGAGCTAAGGTTTTTGAATCTTGAAGCTTGTTAATCGAGGTTTGAGAGGAAGAATAATGGAGGAAGGGTTCTTGAAGAGGTCTGGCTGAAATTGATGATGATGGAGTGATAAGGTTGGTGGTTTTATGGTTATCTTGATATAAATGTAGTATTTATGTAGGTAAAATGTAATTTTCTTTCTTTTTGGGAAAAGAAATTATATGAATGGCTAGGATTTGATTGGATAGTCAAAGAATGAATCTTTCCATCCACTTGGATCAAGATAAGTGGCTCACTTTAACTTAGGGAGTAAGTAGCTTTTTGGTGTTAAAATCACACCAAAATTCCATCGAATGGATGGCATATTGGCTCCTAAGTAAAATATAATAAATGAAAGACCATGATTGAAACTTACTTTTCAAGTTTCAATGCTTGCCATCCACTTGGCATAAAGTGGTTGGCGAAGGTTACTTGGCCACCAAGTAACTTGTATGGTGTTAAAACTCTATCAAAACTCTACCAAACGGGTAAAATACCATACCAGTAGTCAAACATTACTCGAAAATTAATTCTAGGTATAACTTCTCATTCATTATCATTTCTAACTTTAACCCTCTCTTTTCTTAGTCCGGGCATTTCTTGGCCTAGATCTAGGTTTCGCGTAACGGTTAGATGGGGCCCGCAAGGTTACTATTCACCCTCTACCCGAAATTTTTTTTCGTTGGGTCACCCTCATCATTGCTAAACTCGTAGATTTTTGAAATTACGACTAATAAAGCTCAAATTAATTTTTAAATAATTTTAGGGCGTTACATCCGTGCTTTCAACGAATACAATTTTGACGTCTACAAAGAGCAAAAACCTGAGAAAATTTATCCTCATCTCCTTGTAGAGTTCATTACTTCTAGTAATCATTTTATTTGATTGTAAAAATCTTCTTTCTACTATCCTTCAGTGTTCATACATTCTTCTTAGGAAGAATATTTAGAAAGAAGTCATTCAAGTATTTCCCAAAACTTTCATTGTAAATCTTATGAAAACTTGAGTGTAGATTAGTTTGAGTTGCAAAGCCAACAGAAACCTTTGTATCCTCATCCAGGAGTGATCGGTAAGTTTAGCTTGGAGAGGCTAGTCAAAGACTACTTGTAACATGACAGTAAAGGTGTTTATGGTTTTCTGTTTACTTAGAAAGGCTAGTTAAAGACTACTTGGTTCAGCTTGAAGAGGCTTGTGAAATACTTAGTTTATGACGTAGGGGTTGTCTGGTCATGGTGAGAGCTTGGGATGGCTATTGTAAAGACTATCCTTGTTTTCTCTTTAGTGAGAGAAAGGTTTTAGTTGAACTCAACGGTTATTGAGAAACTGGATGTAGGTAGGTTGCCGAACAAGTATTAAAACTCTTGGCGTATATTCTTTCTCCTTCGTCTCTTATTTTATTCTGTGTTTGATTTGTTTACTATGTGATTTGGAAAACTTTCTTTGCACGTTTATTTCTTTCAGTTCAGAAAGTTCACTTTACTGAAGCCACTAACGTTGCTTAGCTCACTTCAAGCTCATAGCTTGATAGTATTTTGAGTAAGTTTTTCATAAGTCAAAATAGGAGAGAAAAAGAAAAGCATGATTTAACCCCTTTTCTCATGTGCTTTCTTACTTACAAGTGGCATCAAGCTTAGCCTCTAAGGGGTTGAGCACTCTAACAATTGCAAAGGACAAAGATCAGAGGGACAAATGACATAAAATATTCACATAGCTGAAGGACACTTCATAAATAGACCGCCATTTTTTATGGTGGAGATTATGCTTCCTGGAGGGAGAGAATGAAGTTGTTCATATAATACACAAGTCTTGACTTGTGGAAGATTATACAGAAGGAGATTATGTTCCAAGGAAGGAAGTTCTAGGAATAGTTGATGCACCCTCAACGTCTAGAAAAATCCCAGAAGTAGGTAGACAAAGCAACAAAAGACAAGAGTTCAACTAAACTCAAAAGCTAAGTACTTACTCACGTGTGCACTAAGCAAAGCTGAATATGACAAAATTATTGCTTGTGACATGGCAAAAGAAATATGGGACAGGTATTCTGGTTCTTCAATATGAAATGTTTAAAATGATAGATCAAGAGAATATTGATGAAATGACTACAAGGTTTATGTATATCATAAACCAACTAAAGGGTTTAGGCAAGAGATACACTAACTCTGAAATGGTTAGAAATATCTTAAGAAGCCTCCTGCCAAATGGCTGCCCAAGGTCAGGCCATTCCTGAGGCAAAAAACCTTCAAACTCTCGGCCTAGATGCACTCATTGGGTCACTTAAAACCCATGAGGTTGTGCTCTCTGAAATGCATGGTGAATCTAGCAAAAAGAGCAAGTCTATGGCCTTGAAGTCGCCTCATAAAAAGCCTTGAAGTCATTAAAAAACCAATAAAGTTAAGGCAATGAAAGTTGCTGAAACCTTGATGAGAAGGAAGAAACTGATGATAAGACTGAAGAAGAAGATGGAAATGAGCTTTCCATGCTTGTAAGGAAAATGTCAAAAGTCTGGAGAGGGAAAATGAATAAAAGAAGAGACATCAACTTTAGAAAGGATTATAAAGCCAAGCTAAAGCCTAAAATTGTCGTCTATCACCATAGGGAGAAAAGACATTTCAAACAGATTGTCCTAAATTCAAAGGCCCATAGAAAAGGTTCGTGCCCAAGAAGAATGGCATGCTGGCTACTTGGAGCGAATTTGAGGAAGAAAAGGAAGAATCGGAAGATCTGGAGGTGATAGATGTTGCCAACCTATGCTTCATGGCTGGATATTCATCAAGGGAATCTAAGGTAAATAATTGATATCTCCTATGATGAACTTTTATCTTTGTATGAAGAACTCTGAAGACTATCAAACATTTTCTTCATATTATCTCAATCTTAAAAAGGCCAAGATAGAAGCTGAATCTAACGCTTGAAAAGGAATAACTGAAAGGAGAAAACAAAGTTTTAAATGTAAAACTCAATGCTTTAGAATCCAAAGTTACAAATAAAAAAGAGCACACTCAGAAGGTCATCTAGACTTGAAAGAACTTCAAAGCTTCTTAAATCTGACATACAAAAAATGGTAAATGAATCAAGGAATCTTGATCTAATGCTTGGAGGTCAGCGGCTATGTTTTAAAAAGACCAGATTGGGATATGAGGAAAATTTTATTGAGAAAGGAAAATAAATTCTCTTCAAGAAAAAAAAGAAAAGTTTCCTGCGCTCTATTTTAAGAAAGGACATCCACCTAACAAATGCTTCATGAAAAAGAAGTCTATCAAAAAGGTTGGACAACCTTCTCCTTAACTAACTCAAGAGGACCCAAGAAAATCTGGGTACCTAAAATAAAAAATGTGTTTGTTGCAGGTCTATCTAAGAACGCATGTGGAGCTTGACAACAAATGGTACATGGAGAGTGGTACTCAAGGCACATGTCTAAATCAAGAAAATGGTTTAAAAATTGTGACCAAAAACTCTGGATTAGTAAAATTCATAGATGGGGTAAAGCTAAGGTCACAGGCATAGGAGATGTTGGTAAGGATGATTCACCAAATTTTTGATGTCTTGCTAGTTGATGTCTGGCTCACATTTATTAAGTATCAGCAGTTTTGTGACCAAGGTTTTAATGTTATCTTTAATGTTCATGCTTGCAAGGTAGTAAGTCCAAATTCAGAAAGGCTATTCTATTTGGTAAAAGGCATGATAACACACATGTGTTATCCTTGGATGATATGAGAGATCAAAATGTAAAATGTTTTGCATCCTTCACGGATGATAAGTGGTTGTGGCATAAGAAGCTTGGGCATGCTCATATGAAGCTAATTTCTAAGCTCCCTAGAAGGAGCTTGTTAAAGGCCCTCCAAAGATCAATTTGACAAGGATTCAACTTGTGATTTCTGTGAGAAAGGTAAGGAAACCAAAGCTTTTTTCCATAACAAGCATGTGGTTTCAACCACCAACCACTGAGCTTTTACATATGGATCTATTTGGACCAACCAAGACTTGGTCTTGCTGGAAAGAGATATTGTCTTGTAATAGTGGATGACTACTCTAGATTTACATGGGTTATCTTTCTAGCTTCTAAGGATGAGGTGATTGAAAGATTCAAAGTTTTTGCAAAATATGTTTGTATTGAAAAAGATTTCCAAATCATTTCTATCATCTGATTATCAAGGTGAGTTTGAGAATCATGTTTTGAAGAGTTTTGTGAAAAACATGGCATTCTTCACAAGTTTCTACTAGAACTCCTTAACAAAATGGGGTAATGAAAGGAAAAATAGAAGCTTGCAGGAAATGGCAAGAACCATGCTTTTAGAAAGTGGTTTATCAAAAGGCTTTTAGGTGAGGCAGTAAATACCTCTTGCTATATACAAAAGGAATTTTCTAAGAATCCTCAAGAAAATCCCTTATGAGATATGGAAGGGTAGAAAACCCTACATATCATATTTTCATATTTTTGGTTCATCATGTTTTATTCTTAACACCAGGGACAAACCCATAAAGTTTGATCCAAAGTTTGATGATGGTATTTTTCTAGGCTACTTTTTTGTCTCTAGAGCATATAGGATATACAACAAGAGAATGCTATGCATAGAAGAAACCATATCACATCAAGTTCAAAGAGCTTAAGAATGACCTTGCGATGATCTTGAAGAACTAGAAGAAAGTTTTGAAAGATGATTTTAAAAGATACTTCTGATATAAGATGATGAAAGCTAAAGCTTCAGAAAGTAAACTCCAGAAACAGGTACTTCAGAAAGCTTGCTTGAAACTCCAAGAAATCAAAAGTGACATTTCTGAACATAAAGAAGAGTAGTCTAAAGATGAAGAAGTTCAGAACCTCAAAGTCACAGAAACTACAAAGGAGTTTCTTATTTGAAGCAGTTTTAAACAGAGTTCTTGGGACATTTCCAAGGGGTGAGAACCAGATATCTTTAGAATATGTCAAATTGTGCTTTTATCTCCACCATTGAACCCGAATGTATTGAAGAAGCTTTGAGTGATCAAAGTTGGGTGGATGCTATGCAAGAAGTGGATTAGTTCAAGAAAAGCAAAGTTTGGACACTTGTTGAAAGACCAAAGGGCAAGACCATCATTGGCACAAAGTAGGTGTTTAGAAATAAGCTCGAATGAAGTAGGCAAAGTCAATAGAAACAAAGCAAGATTAGTTGCACAAGGTTATAATCAACAAGAGAGAATTGATTATGATGAAACCTTTGCACTAGTAGCTAGGCTTGAAGCCATCAAAATGCTACTTGCTTTTGCTGCCTTCAAGGTATTCATACTCTACCAAATGGATGTTAAGTTTGCATTTCTAAATGGACTCCTCTCTAAGGAAGTTTATGTGAAGCAGCCTCCTAGTTTTGAGAATAAAGACCTTTCCAACCATGTCTTAAAGCTAACGAAGGCTCTCTGGGTTGAAACAAGCTCCTTGAGCTTGGTATAAGACAGTACCTTATTTGAAGAATAGGTTCAAGAGAAGTAAAGTTGATACTACTATTTTTACTCTTGAACAAGATAATAACTTTCTAATTGTTCAAATATATGTTGATGACATCATATTTGGCGCTATTGATCATTGTCTCTCTGAAAGGTTTTCAAAATTAATCCAAGTGAATTTGAGATGATATGATGGGTGAACTGAAATTCTTACTTGGATTGCAAATAAAACAACAAAAGGAAGGAACCTAATCCATCAGAAAAATATACAAATGAGCTTTTAAAGAAATTTAATATGGATAGGCTAAACCAATGGGCATTGATGGGTTGCATTTATGCACCATTTTCCATCCTAACTTTCAATATTTTGCATTTGAATTGTACTCAATTGATAGTTAAATTCCTGAATTTGCACTCTGTCCTCAATATGATCATCGGTTAAATTCATAGCTATCAACATCGTTTTTAGTGCATAATCATTTTTTAGAAGTGTTTTGTGCTTTTAACCTCTTTATGGGAGTGTTGTTTGATAATAGTGACTTCCAGGTTGGTGCATTAGAGTAAAGAAGGGACTCAAGCACATTATTGAGCCCCCAGCGCAGCACTCCCGGGAAATGGGACGGAGGGAGCAAAGTAGGGACATTACACAGAGCCGCCCAGCGGTCAATGATGTGCAGGTGGCCTCCAGGTGAAACACAAGTGGGGGAATTTCTTATAGGACCTCCGGGTCAGTAAGTAACCAACATCGCGAGATGGAATTTGCAACGGCCCGATTTGGTTAATGCTCCATTAGGTTTTGAAGGGGGACTTTAGGGGGCTCAGACACACACACACACACACTCTCTCTTCTCCCCACTCTCTCTAGGTTTAGGTACTCTCAATTCCTTTAGTCGATTTGGATTGTAATTTATAGCTTTCTTTCAACAACAATTGTGACACTCCCCTATGGAGAGTAAATCTTTTTGCCTACAGAGATAATTGAGGACTAAGTTAGTTCTTGAGGTTCCCAATTTCAATTGAAATCATGGTTAGTTTTTCTTTCCCGTTTGTTCTCTCTTTTTAATATTAGTTGCAAAAATTATTGTAATTGTGTTTTTAAGAGTTGTTTGATTGTGTGTTCGTTGCTTGCATAATCTAGATACCATTGGGATATTGGGTCAATTGATTTAATTACATCCAATTGGTAAGGGATTGAATTTAACTCCATTAGGAATTAGGCTACCATAATTGATAACCAAACTTGCATAGGTTTATAGAGTCATGATCGTGATCACTAGTTCATGTGTTAGTGAAACCCTTAGCGGAAGTATGTTCGTATGTTCTTCAATTACATTGCATTGTTTTTGTGTGAAAACATAATTTATAATGGTGGTCACCGCCATGAATTTATTCATTTGAGGGATGACTGAACAATTCTTAATTCGAGGGAGTCTTGTAGATAATTTTTTCCATTATATTTTCTTAATTTAATTTGGTTACTATTGTAACACTTAAAAAATTATTTAAAAATTAATTTGAGTTTTATTAGTCATAATTTCAAAAATCTGCAGTTGAATAATGATGAGGATGGCCCAACGGATGTGTTAAAAGAAAAAATTTAGAGGGGATGAATGGTAACCTCAGGCCCCCGGCTTACTAGACAAGCTGAAACCTTAGATTCGGTTGAGGTGCCGAAATTAGGAAAACATGGGAATAAGGTTAGAAATAGGTGGGAATGATAGTTTTATACTTAGAATTAATTTTCGGGTAATATTGTTTAATGGGTATGGCGTTATCGTTTGGTGAAATTTCGATATGGGTTCTAACACCGAAAGGCAATTTAATTACCACAAATGGATAATTTTTATCCACTTAGGACATGTGGAAGGCCAAGATTTAATCTTGGATTCCAAGATTAAATCTAGCCATCCATTCTATTTTCTTTTACAAAACATGCATTTATGTAACATGATGTAAAGTCAAGTTATGATAAATATGAAATCATATCTTCTCCAAGAAGCATCAAGCAATTTCGGCTAGCAAGGGGAGAGAACCAGCCACCATTTTCATCTTCTTGAGCTTCACTTTGAATTCTAATCCCCAAAACCCTAAGCTAGAGTTGTTAAAGCTTCAAAATTCCTTCAAAACTTGTCTACACTAAATCCCTACAAATCCGTTAAAATCTTACAAGTAAACATCAAGTTTATTAAACATAGGCTAAAAATACATAAGGAAGCTCCTCTATGAGCTTTAGTACATATTGTCTTCTAATACATTTACATGCATACTCATTTCACTAAGTCCGAGAATGAAATAGACTCTATACTCCAGCAATCCTACACTCCTTTGCATGGCAGCATGCCATCCCCTGGCTTAACCTGAGGCGACACGGAAACAAACACATAGGGGTGAGTTATTATAAAATTCTGAGATAGGTAGTTTCCCATACTACACACAGTAGGCATAAGCAATTGGTGATATACAATATTCATACAAAATCATACACGGAATCTTGAAAGGATTAAGGGAGGTTAAGGATAATATCACCATAATCGATCGAGTAATAATATGTACAATCAGAAACTCCATTCCTCATATCTTTCTCAACTTTCTCAACATAGGGAAGGCTTATTCTCATAGAAAGATACATTCACACTTCACAATTTCACAGAGGACCATAACCTTCTAGGACATGAGCTCATTCCTCTTGAGATCACGAACTTCTTTTTTCCATTTAGGATCACTCATGTATGCCTAGGACACGTCTATCGACTCATAACTTTCTAGGGAAGTCCTTCTTTTTCCTTCCCCTAAATTCTTTCTAAGCCTTGTTTCTGTTTTCCCATATGTTTCAAACATACACAGTAAGATATGCAATACTATCATAGAATTTCAGCCATTCCACATCTCATTATGCTGGAAGACTGAAGTTCCAGGCACAACAATTATTACCATACCAAACAACCATTCCAACCTTAAGGAAAATTTCACATGACACTTCAATGTGTCTAAAACAACCTGTAAAAATTTTAGGGCAATCAAAGTTATATAACCACTTCAATAAAATAGGCAAATCTCATGGTCAAAAGCCAGCAATTTCATAGTCCAAGACTTGTGTTCTCAAAATATTTTCGCCTAGAATTCGATGGAATCATGGTACAAGAAAATTCACAGAGTTTTTCAACATGTTATTAGTCTTGTGTAAAAATTTCAGGAGCTATCTCAATCAATTGCTATGATGAAAAATTCGGAAAGTTTGTTTGGTCTCAACAATTCAGACAGCAAGTTACAATTCGGTTCTTAATTTTTTTGAGGTACCAACCTTAGAATTAACCCCTAAAAAAATTCATGTGTTTATTTTAAGAGGTTAACTACAACATATAATTTTCATGGCTCATGAAACCACCCACAAAATTTCCAGAAATTCGTGAAAATTTCTTGATTCCGGACAGGAATCAAGTACGCAACCTAGTTCCAATTTCACTTTAGAGAAAACCCATTTTAAAACCATCCAAACACAACAAAAAAATTCATAAATCAATATCAATATGTTAACCATCAATATCATCAAAATTTTAGGAATTAGGGCAAGCCAAAACAGAATTGAAAAATTTCACAAGGAAGGCGGGAAACCTACTCTTGAAGGCTAGTCTCTCTTTGTGTCTAGCTTATCCAAGATGAGAGTCCTTCACTCCAAGACTCCCAAAACACCTTCAAACCCTCCTCTGATCAGTGATGGATGAGGTGAATATGATGAGGTTTTGAAATTTTAATCAGTTAGACGTTTGGAGTTTAAGGTGTAGAACAAGTTTAGTGAAGAACTTTTGATGATTCAACAACTCTAGCTTGGAGTTTTTGGGCTTGGAACAAGAACAAGCTCAAGGAAATAAAAATGGTGGCTGTTCTCTTCTTCCTCTTGCTGACGAAATTGTTTGGCTTGGAGGAGAAGAATTTGTGACTAGGCTTGCTTAATAAATGACATGAAGATATTTAACAAAGTAATGATCATTTAGGTGACAAGGCAATGATGGATGGCTAGGATTTGATCTTGGATTCCAAGATTAAATCTTGGCCTTCCACATGTCTTGATTAGGTGGGTATCATCCATTTGTGGTAATGAAAGTATCTTTCGGATATTAAAAACAGAAAAAATCTAAGAACGGGTAACAATACCGATATAAACGATATTATAGGAAAAATTAATTTTAAGTATAAAATTATCATTCCACCTATTTCTAACCTTATTCCCACATTTTCCTAATTTCGGGCACCTGGTCCCTAATCCAGGTTTAAGCTTGTCACGGTCTTTGGGACCCGCAAAATACTATTCACAAAATTTTTTTTTTTGATACGTCAATTGGCGTCCTCATCAGTGTCCAACTTTAGATTTTTGAAATTACGACTAATAAAACTCAAATTAATTTTTAAGTAATTTTTCGATGTTACATTACTTGTAACATCCAGGTTCCTGCTTTATGGATTCGGGAACCCGAACCAACACGAATTTTCAGCATGCTTTGTCCTAACTTCACATGCTTCCTGGGAAATTTCAGGAAGTTACCATTAAGGGAAACCCCAGTCAAGCACGTCATTTGTGGAGTTCTTCGTGATGGGCTAGGAAAAGAAAGATGCATTTTTGTGGCATAGGTAGTACAAATCAATTCATATAAACCTCCTAACTGTATAGTCCCATACCTATACAAACTCAGTCCTACATTGGGTGTGTGGTGAGTTCATTCATGTCCTTAACTGGAGGCAGGAGCCGCTCTTTTCGGTGCCCTCTGACAAACGGATCACTCCCTGCCTCGTCCCTTGCGTTACATGCCCACCAGCTTCTTCTTGTTCGTGCCCAAACCACACCTAGGAGAGGTGGGGCTCTGATACCATTTGTAACATCTCCTGCTATTATGGATTGCGACTGTCCCACAAACCAACATGGGTCTTTTTAGCGTGCTGGTCCTCACTCACACGTTTCCTGGGAAAACTTCCAGGAGGTACCCTTCCCAAAATTACCCCAAGTCAAGCACGCTTTACTGAACCCATTTGTAATCGATGCATCTTTCTCGGTAGCCTATTTCATGGAACTCCTCATATTAAGCGTGCTTGACTTGGGGTAATTTTGGGATGGGTGACCTCCTGGAAACTTCCCAGGAAACGTGTGAGTGAGGACAAAGCACGTGAAAAACCAAGTGTTGGTTTGTGGACAGTCGACAATCCATTGAGCGGCGGGAATACACATGTTCTAACATATGGACAAAACAGAAACAAGACTTAGGTTGAATGAGGAAGAAAACAAAAAAGCGGAATCTCCGAAATATTTTGGTCGAAGACGTATCGGCTAGAATAGATTGTGTGATTCGAAAATGGAAAAAAATGAAGTTTGATGATCACGTATAGGAATGAGCTCAGTCCTACAAGCAGATTATTCCCTTGTGTGGTGTGATCCACCATAAATACCATTTGGTATAAATTATTTATTGTGGAGTTGTCCACGACAAATACCCGTTGGGTATGAACTAAGTCTTTCCTATGTCAATGAAAAGAGAAAAATGTATTGATTTGATTCTGTGACCATAAGTGAAAACGGGTCACTTTGAGATAATCTCACTACATTTGGCATACACATAATCATATCGTATGTAATCTCTTGATTAGAGTTACTTATTATGTGTTTGGGTTCCACAACATATATGTATTAAATGGGTGAATGCTAAAAGAAATCCACTTCAAAAAAAGGGTTTTTGAACTTTAAAATGATTGATATATGTTGTATGCTCACATTTTCTTAATAAACCGAAGTGGCTAAGATGATGACGATGACATGGGTGTTTAGTATAGGTTGGGGGATGCCTCCTAGAATTGTGTAATTCTTACCCTATGTGTTTGTATTTCGTGTCGTCTCCAGGTTGATCAGAGAACTACGGGGCTACTACACTACAAGGAACCAGGTTGCAGTAGTTTAGTAGTTAGCATTTATTATGTTGTACTTAGTGGAATGGATATGTATGTAATTGTATTAGAGAATAGATATGTACTAAAGCTTATAGAGGAGCTTCCTTTTGTACTTAGCTATGTATTCAATAAATGTTATGTTTCTTTGTAATATGTTTTAAACGAATTACGCTTAGTTATTCACACGTTAATTGAGCTTGCTATAGATATTTAAGTAAGGTCTGCTAATTAATAAGTAACAACCCTCGAGTACGTTGTCATGGCTTAAGGGTGAGGTTGTACTTGGAGGATGTTACAGCTACAATTCCAAAACCCCAATTTCTTGAATCAACTAGAACACTTCCTTGTGAGATGACTTGGATTGCACCCTAACTACATTTTTGGTGTGATTCAATTACTAAATTATTTTTAATTTGTTACGGGTAGCAACGGCGCATCAAGCACTACCATGCATCCATCTCAAATCATTGATGCTTGAGAATGGTGAGAAGCTTTCAGAAAGTAATTGTTAAGAAATGATTGGTTCCTATTATATCTTCCAGCGTAGACCAAACATTCAACTATGTAACACCCTAATATTTAACCCAACACGCCTAGGACGTATTAAGATTAATTATTAGTTATTACTTCCTTTTAAACTCATTTGTAGAATTACTTAGCGAAAAAATAGGTAAATTTTTTTTTTGAAATACATAAAAACAAAATGCGAGCCGTCGCATGCTATATAAGCGAAATGTAAAGTAAAAGAGAAAATAAATCATGCAATACAAAAGCAATAAAGAACACCTCAACCATAGGAACAACCATCATAATATTAAATAACATAGTTTGACAACAACTGAAAATAAAAAGGCATAAAGTCATACCCATGTAAGTGGGAGAGCTTGTAGTCCAGGAAACAAAAATACAAGAAAGAAGCAGGAAACATAAAAGCAAATACATGAGTGCTCAAAAGATACAACTGGCTAAAAGCAAACCCTCCCTCTAAAGCCTATGGATGATGCTCTCCTGGGCGGGGGAGTGTGGCCCGCAGCTGAAGCCCTCGATGTGGCCTAACGAAGCGGGGGTGTGAGCATGAGTCGGTAGAGCGACGTGGCCTCCTTGGTGAGGGCGCCTCTCGCTCGGACACACCTCACAAGCCTCGGCTGGAGCTGGGTCCTCGCTACCCCTCCGACGTCATAGGCACGGGGGGGCGAGCTCCGGAATAGGGTCGAGTCTGAGGAAATCCTCAGACGGTCTTTCCCACACGAGGTATGAGGGAACATACTCTCGAGTCGCGCATGTCGAAGACGAGGTTGGGCTCGGCGTTTCTCGTCAGGGCCGCCTCTCGAAGATCAAATCTCGCGTAGGAGAGGTCGGGGTAAAGCAAATGCTGGAGAGGAAATGCAAATGGGCTGCCCATGTATGAAAAAATACGACAGCACAACGACCCTCAAAGTGATATGACTGATGATCTGGATCATAGTGCACCTCCCATATCGGTGTGTCAATGAAGATCACGAATGACGCCATCGCGAAGACGAAAGAAAGAAACAAGGAGAGGGGGTGAGAATCTTGCTAAAGAATCTAGGGAATCCTCCTATCCTAATGTCATCATTAACGTCCAGGAACCTTGGGTTTATTATGAAAAGTTTAAACGGAAAAGGTTCATTATGAGGTTTTCATAAAAGTAATTATCCAAGGTCCATGTCTTTTATGATGAATCTTAATGCATGTATGCAACATAGCAAAACATGAATGCATGGCAATACTTTATGCAGCAAACCAATAAAACATGTCACCAATAATTAATTCTCATATAAGTGGCATGTAATTTCTCCTTATCAACCTCTCTCTTTCATAAGCAAAATGATTTACATCTTTTCTCGTTTCTCAAACTTGTGACATCATGGTATTTAAAAATAGTAACCGACCCTGATACTAGGCTATGAGCTCATATCTCAACTAGTCGTCACTAGTTCTTACTTATCCTCTTGATAAGCGTATCATAATCACAAAAATAATCCCGACTCCAGAGTACGGGGACCTAAGGATCACCCATCATGGGACTTTCCTCTCGAAATGCATTAACTGGTTAACACCAATGACTTTGTCCGCTTTGGCAGGCTGATGTCGATGCCCTCACGGTTTTACCTTCTCTTCACCGTGGCAGGAGAAGTACGTCTCGGTCCGAAACGCATCATCTTGTTAAGACCAATGACATTGTCCACTTCGACATGGCTCCATGACCATACCCCACGGGTTTCCTTTCTCCTCATCGTAAGGAGAAATGCATTTCAGCATGTCACATATAAAATCTTTATTTTCAAATTTCTTTAAGTCCCTCAAATTTGACGGAAATTCGCATACGACTAGCCAAATTTCCTCAAATTTGAGTTATGCCACATAACTCAAATAACACATGTTGTTCTTATGCAATTCCTCAATCAAGTAAATCTCTCAATCTTAGAAACATATTTTCCCATGTCATTCATATCTCATATTCTCATGCATCTTAATCAAGCATTCCACTTTATCAAAAACATCAAGTCATACATCCACACATCCTCATACTCATGGCATGTAATATATTCCCATACATCATAAATATACTCACTCGAACTCATTCTCACATCACACCTCCTATCTCATAGTGTTTTATGCTTTGGCCCTTACGGGTCTTAAACTTGTGTTCTAATTATCCTAACTTTCATTATGGATCTTTATTTCACCTAAGGGATCATTACCTATAATTTCCTCTAATGTTTATGCTTACTAACATAACCAAACAGCATTGCATAACTTGGGCAGAAAATTATCATATGATTTGGGGTTTAAATCTCTTTGACCCTTTCTAAGTTCCGTCTTCACCTAAGGCTCTATATTTAATTCCTAAACCAAATATTAGGGATTCCTACACATATCCATTAATTATAAACCATTTTCCTTAAGTTTAATTATGCTGAACAGAATTTGCATTTCTTGTATCTAAGTGTTCTAGAATTCTCATTTTAAGTCCTTTCTAGTTACTTGTTCTTTCCTAACTTCCCTAAATGATCCTTGCTTCACTCAAACATAATTTTACACATTTTAACACCATAAAACAGAATTTATACAGTGGCCAAGTACACAAGGCAGAATTGAATGCAAGCATCATATAATCACATAGATTCATGATTTAAATGCATATAAGTTGCTAGTTTTCTCTTGGAATCATTTTAGGAACTCAAAACTCCTTTAGAAACCAATTTATCTCATTAATATCATGAAAATACAAGTGAGTTCAGTAGCTAAATTTTTAGTTCATAAAATAGTTTTAAAACATAAAATCTTGTTCATAACATTCTTTAAGTACACCTAAGCTTAGAAAAATTCCAAGACATAGGCTATGGGCACTTCTGATTAGATAAACTCATATCAAGTCCATCATCATCATCACAAGGCCGAAATGGCTTCCTTGGGATGCCTCCATTTTCTAAAACTTTATATAGGATACTTGGGCAAGTCTTTGAGCTCTAGAATTTAAGTGATGACATAAACTTAAACATGCTATGCATCTTATTTTATTCTTCATTAGAAAGTAAAGTGAGAGCATAAAATAAATATGAGATGCAACCTCATTATTATCTTTAAAGATTAAGTGATGACTTGAAATATAAACATGAAATGCAAGCTTGGAAATTTAAACATGATAATGCAAGTTCATTTAGTTATTCTTGAGAGCTTAGTGATGGCATCAAAATAAACATGATATGCAAGGCATAAACTTAAACATGAGTGCAACTCATTTTATCTTAACTAGAGCTCTTGCAAGACTTTAGAGGAACATTACAACCTTAACCCAATTTGTATCTTAACAACATAAAGTGAGCTTTAGAGTTCTTAGCACCAAGTCTTCAAAGAAGCCTTTGGTTTTGAACTTCATCATCAAGCTCAAGAAAATGGACTAAGACATAAACCTCAACACTTATCTAAACAAGCATACAAAGAACTACTCATATTCTTTATTTTATTGCTCATGGGCTTCAATCTAGAGTAAACTCTTAGAACGACGACTAACTTTAAGGTTGGCAAGGGTAAGCTTAGAGCTCTTTGAAAACATATGATTAATTTTCTTAACAAAACTTTAGTGATCTACTTAACATTTTTATCAAACTTTGTTCAAATAAGGAAGTGAAACCAAATCACTAAAGAAAAGGAAAAAGAAAATGAAATCTTTGAGCAAGGAAGGAAAGAAACCAAAAGCATATATGGTCCAAGACCAAGTTTTCAAGCTTTAGAGGTTTCTCACATGGCATCACAAGACCATTATCTTGAAACCTCATCATCAAGCTAAAGTTTTTCATATGAAAAGGCTCCAAGGCCGAAAAGGAAAAAGAGAAGGAAAGAGCTTTGAAACCAAGAGAAATCTAGAACTTTTCTCAAAGAAAGTAAAGAAAACTTTGAAATAAAACCCTACCTAAAGAAGTATTGAAAGAAATGAGAAGAAGCTTGTGTTCTTGAAGGAATGAGAAGACAAAATCTTCTCTTGAATGGCAATGAAGGTTTGGCCAAAGAAGAACTCAAGGAAGATGATTTTTCCTTGAGAAAGCAAGCTTGGAAATGGATAGGTTTGGTGTTTGAGAGGTGGTTTGAGGTGAGGGAGTGGTGGTTTAAGGTTGTTTGTGGTGGATTGTGGTGGTAGAAAGGTTTCTTTGAGGGAGGAGGAAGAAGAACAAGATGAAGAGAACTTTGAGAGAAAATGAGAAAAAATGCAAGAAAGCTAAACTTGGCAAAGCTTCTAAAGTGTAACAAAGTTATTCAAAGCTTGGTATTTATAGAAAATTTTGCAATATGGAGGCTGCCAAGGAAGAGTGGCCGACGACCTTCTTGGCTATTGGAGGAAAAATATCTTTGATAGGCATGGTGATGAGTATGGGCAAGGCATGGTGAGGTATGGGTAAAACATGGCTTGAAGTATGGCCTTTGAGTGAAGAAAATTCAACATGTGAGATTTTGTTCATGTAATTGTGTTTTAAGGATGTGTTTAGGTGTTTCTTTGATTAAGGTTTTGATTAGGAGTTTGTAAGAAAGTGTTTAGGTGAGGTAATGGTTAATTAAGGTTGTCAAGACTTGATTTAGGAGTGGTCTTACTAGATTAACAATTTAAAACCATTCTTAGTCAAATTAGGTATAGACAAGTTTCCTTGATTTAAGGAAATTGGAGAGAGAAAATACTATTCAAGATTCCATGACTAGGAATCTTGAATCAAAGATGTAATTAGAGTTTAACCAAGCAATCTTAGGTTATAATTAACCTTAATAAATTATTTTGACTCTAGATTAATTATCAAAATAAATTAATCTTCTATTAAGCCTAATATTGCTTAGGTTTGCTTAATTACGTCATTAGGCTCACTGTACACTGTTTTAGGGCAAAATGGTAATTTCACTAAACTCTCGGGACCTCCCGGGCCGCTTGAACATAAAAAACCATTCATAAACATCATTTAAACTTCCTGGAAAAGTTCGGGCTCAAACGGCACCTTTACCTGCGTAAAACACTAGGGGTCTTTGGTCATTTTAGAAAGTTCGAAGACGAGATTTCACCTTCAGATATCAAACATTCCAGTTATAATCCCCTTCAAACATTGAGTTGACCCATTCGAGGACTCAGGTAAATTCCTCAAATTCAACAAAAATGACCTCATGGGCATTTCGGTCATTTGTATTGAAACAAAAAATTCGGGGCGTTACAAACTAAGTGTAGGAATTTGTGCTAGATTTAATCTAACTTAAAACAATCACACTCTTTAAGAGAATTCTTCGATACAGGTACAACTAATCTTGGCTTGTGGTATGAGAAAGGTACTTTTTGTGAGATTGTAGGTTATTGTGATGACTTTGCTAAAGAAGTTGAGACAAAAAACACCAATGGTTGGTATTTTTCTTCTTTGGAAAGTCTGATCACAAGGTCATGCAAAAAGTAGAATACAATTGATCTCTCTCTGAGGCTGAGTATGTAAGCCTGCAAATTGTTGCACCCATATGCTGTGGATAAGGAACAAGCTAGAAGATTATCACTTGAGGTATTCCAAAATCCCTATCTCCAGTGATAATACTAGTTCTATTAATTTTGCCAAAAATCCTATTCAACACTCTAGATCCAAGCACATTGATGTTAAACATCATTTTACTTAAATCATCACCAATTCAAAAAGGAGATGTTGAATTGATGTTTGTGAATCCTGAAGACTAAGTGTCAGATATATTCACAAAGCCATTAGTTGAAGATCAGTTTTGTATTTTGAAAAACTTTTAAACTTAAGTGTTTTTGATAGAGAAATTTTAAGGCACCTATTATGGTTACATACTTGGCCTAATTGGTTTCTACATGTGTTTAATTTTGATGATTTAATTGAGTTTTTCATAATTGGGTTTCATTGGATTTAATTGTCAAAACTTGGTTAATCTCGGATTTTACACTCACTATGACCTTTCCATGTTGCACAGATCATTTTGGGCCCTATAGACATTGGATTTTTGTGATTTTGGTGTCTCCTGAAAGTTAAGACCGAGATCTACAATTTTGGGTTTCACAAGCTTCATCAAATTCGGCCCGATTCATGGCCTAATTGGGCTGCAAATTTGAGAGCTCGTGCTGACGCGGGTCCAAGACCTTTCCTCACATAATTGGGCATATCTCACTCATTTCTGGTCCAAATGAGTCATATAATATGTCTATGGAAAGCTTATCCAGAGATGATTATCTTATCTAGATCAGATTTCGAAATCTGGAATTATTTTGATAGATAACATCTGGATAAGATGTAATCCGAGGGGACACTTTTGATTGGAAGGAAATCCTTCTTTTAATTTTCAAGCTTTATCTTATCTTTTCATTTTCTATTTAAGCCTAAGTTGTTCATTCAAAGAAACACATCAGAATCTCTATCTCTCTCTACTTGTCTTCTTATTTTTCTTTTGTATCTAATGTGTTCATCCAGAAAGCTTTCAATGAAGATATCCATGGAAGGCTAAACTCTTTTCAATCTTGGACATCATAGATAATTGGTTTGAATTAAAACTTTCTGTTTTGTAATTTTCCATTTTGGTATGTATGCTTTCCTTTCTCAACTTCAATTTCAAATATGAATTCAGTTATTGAACATGATTATGTTTGAATTATATTCTTGATTAGATATAGGACCGAATTGTTGTTGAAATCAAGTAAGGCTGAGTAACTGATTAGTTATCAGGTTAATCAAATTGCATGTAATTCAACATTCATTTAAAATTGATTGTGATTTGAAGGTTGTTGAATAATAACTATATAATCATATAGTAAATTTGGGTAACAAGTAGCATCGGATTTGGACTCTTTTAAACCATGATGAATTCTGCCAATAATCGTGATGTCTAGGATTGATTCTTTGATCAATAGCATTTCATTTTGTTTCTGTCATTTTTACATTCTGAAAATCACAAACCCCCTTTGTTGTATTTAGCAATTTTTGTTTGATAACATAACCTATATCCTTAGGAAGAATGACCTGAGTTACCTTATACTACAAATAAGGGGACTTAGACTATTTGATAGCAGCGACAGAGCTATTAGTTTTTAATCTTCATAAGTTTTAATACACAAATCATCTCTTGGATACTCTTCTCTCTTTCCATAACTCCAAGCTTGAAGCCCAATGATATATCAATTTGCAAGACCAAGTATCGTTTGAAGTGTCTTCATTTACACTCAGGAAGAAGATGGGATGTTCAGGAAGAAGGAAAATGGATCAGTTAATGGAAGTTTATGAATGGAATCATGCTCTTCGAATATGAAGATGAATCATGATGTGAATCTCAAATGGTTCAGAAAGTAATAACTTTAGAAAGTGTTCTTAAAAGTTAGAAACTTCTCTTTCTAAAAAGGATGAAAAGTCAGGTATTTCCCACGTCTTTGAGCCTTTTACCATTGCCTTTAACCTCAAACACTCAATCTCAACCGTTTCATCTTCTGTCAATATCTCTTCCTGAAACCACAACTCTCTTCTCTCAAAACACTTTTATAACCGTAATTTCAATCTTCTTCAAGCTTCAACCTTTTTCACTCTACCCTATCCATGGCAGGCATCCAGATACCTCTGGCTTAACCTGGAGGCGACACGGAAACAAAACACATAGGGGTGAGAATATTATAAAATTCTCAGGAGGTAGTTTCCCCATATTCTACACATAGTAGGGATAAGCAATTCATGCATATATAATATTCATACAAAATCATACACAGAAATCTTGAAAACCGTAAGGGGAACTAAGGATAATATCACAATAATAATCGAGTAATAATATGTACAATCAAAACTCCATTCCTCATATCTTTCTCAACTTTCTCAACATAGGGAAGGCTTATTCTCATAGAAAGATACATTCACACTTCACAATTTCACAGGACCATAGACCCTAGGACATGAGCTCATTCCTATTCGAGATCATTTAACTTCATTTTTTCCATTTCCGGATCACTCACATGTCTATGCCTAGCCGAACGTCTATCGACTCATAACTTTTCTAGGGAAGTCCTTCTTTTGCCTTCCCTCTCAATTCTTTCTAAGCCTTGTTTCTGTTTTCCCCATATGTTTCAAACATACACAGGAAGATATGCACATACTATCATAGAATTTCAGCCATTCCCACATCTCATTATCCTGGAAGAATTGAAGTTCCAGGCACAACAATTTATTACCATACCAAACAACCATTCCAACCTTAAGGAAAATTTCACATGACACTTCAATGTGTCTAAAACAACCTGTAAAAATTTTAGGCAATAGAAGTTATATAACCACTTCAATAAAATAGGCAAATCTGGTGATCAAAGCCACAATTTCATAGTCCAGACTTGTGTTCTCAAAATATTTATCCCTAGAATTCGATGGAATCATGGTACAAGAAAATTCACAGAGTTTTTTCAACATGTTATTAGTCTTGTGTAAAAATTTCAGGAGCTATCTCAATCAATTGCTATGATAAAAAATTCGGAAAGTTTGTTACTTCAGTCTCAACAATTCAGACAGCAGCAGTTACAATTCGGTTCTTAATTTTTTTGAGGTACCAAACCTTAGAATTAACCCCTAAAAAAATTCATGTGTTTATTTTAAGAGGTTAACTACAACATATAATTTTCATGGCTCATGAAACCACCCACAAAATTTCCAGAAAATTCGTGAAATGTTCTGATTCAACGAAAATAAAGTCAAGCAACCTAGTTCCAATTTCACTTGAGAGAAAACCCATTTTAAAACCATCCAAACACAACACAAAAATTCATACATCAATATCAATATGTTAATTATCAATATCATCAAAATTTTCGGAATTAGGGCAAGCTAAAACAGAATTGAAAAATTTCACAAGAAAGGCGGGAGAAAACCCTACTCTTGAAGGTTCAGGAAGTTTCTCTAGCTTGCTCCAAGGTGGGATTTCTTCACAACCAAAACTCCCACACAACTTCAAACCCTCCTCTGATCAATGATGGATGTGCAAGAAGGATGAGGTTTTTGAAATTTCAATCGGTTATAATTGTAGAGGTGGAAGTGTAGATCAATTTTTGTGAAGGAAGATTTGGGTTTTGATGATTCTAAGCTAGGGTTTTTGTGAGATGAAAGCAAGATGGAGCTCTTGGCTATGGAGGCACTTCACCTTCTGATTTTTCCCTTGCAAGGCCGAGTTTGAGGATGGCTTGGTTAAGAAGACTAAGTGACTAGGCTTGTAATAAATGCAAGGCAAGATATTTGTTAAAAATCATGATGAATTTGGTGACTAGGCTATGATGGATGGCTAGGATTTGATCTTGGATTCCAAGATTAAATCTTGGCCTTCCAATTGTCTTGATTTGGGGGATATTATCTAGTTGTAGTGATGGAAGTGTCTTCGGTGTTAAAAACCGCACACGAAATCTCGAACGGGTAAACCGTACCCATCTACGGATATTAACCAAAGCAATTCTAAGCATAACATTATCATTTCCACACATGTCTAACCTTATTTTCATGTTTCCTAACTTTGGGGCACCTCTGGGTCCTTTCCAGTTTCATGGCCGAGGCCTAGGCCCTGAAGTACTATTCAATTTTTTTTTTGTACTCTCATGGAGCCGTGCTCATCATAACCACGTCTCTAGAATTCTAATATTCCTATTAAGTTTTCCTCAATTAATATTTGAAGAAAACTAGGATGTTACATTACCACCCACCTAAGTAAAAATTTTGCCCTCAAAATTTCGTACTTGGAAACAATTTCAATAGTCTCTCTTCATAGTTGACTAATGCCCAAGTGAATTCTTCATTTCTTGGCCCACCCCAAGTTACTTTGACTAGTTGCACGCTTTATTCCTCATTGCCTGATCTCTATCACGATTCAGAGCGGGAGGCATTTGAAACGTCAAGTCATCCCGTAAGTATAGATTCGGGTTCAATGATATGGGTGGAGTCTGGGTGGTACATTCTAAGTTGAGATACATGGAAGACATCATGAAGATTGGATAAAGACGGGGGTAGGGCTATTTGATAAGCAGCTGACCCAATTTGCGAAGAATTTGAAAAGGACCTATAAACCTAAGTGACAACTTTTTGACCTTCAAACTTAACGCACGTATAAGGTGTGACCTTCAGGAATACGTGCTCTCCTTCTTAAACTCTAAAGGCTTTCTTCGTTGATTGCATAACTCTTTTGATGACTCTGCGCAACGATTTTATCCTTAATCTTCTTGAATTTGTTCTGTCGTTGATTAACTAGATCCGGCTCACAATCTTGCTTCTCTGAATTGTACCAACACAATTGGGATTGACATTTCCTTCCATACAAGGCTTCATATGGGGCCATGCCAATACTAGCATGATGGCTATTATTATAAGCAAACTCCACCAATGGAAGGCTTATCCCAATTCCCTTCCTCCTCAATCACACACGCCCTCAACATATCTTCCAAGGTCTCTATGGTGCGTTCAGCTGTCCATCATTTGAGGATGATAAGCTGTACTCAAACACAGCTTGGTTCCAAAGGCTCTTTGGAAAGCTCCCCAAATCTTGAAGTAAAGCGATCCCTCGGAAACTATTGAAGAAGGGACACCATGTAGTCTCACTATCTCTTTTGTACAAAGAAACTAACTTATCCAAAGGATAATTAGTTTTGATGGGTAAGAAATGAGTGGATTTGGTCAACCTATCCACTATAACCCATATGGCATCGTGGACTTGATGTCCTTGGTAAACCCATTACAAAATCCATAGAGATACCTTCCCACTTCCATTCTTGTCTAAGGGGTGTAAGGTTCCAGCCAGCTTCTGGTGTTCTATTTTGACTTTTTGACAAGTTAAACACTTTCGAACAAACTCCGCTATATCCCTCTTCATCCCAGGCCACCAAAACATTCCTTTAAGATCCGCATACATTTTACTAGTTCCAGGGTGTATGGTGAATCGCCTGTGCGCCTCCTTTAAAATATCATTCCTAAGGTTCCACTTTCTACATAGACCCTGTCTTTATACCTCCATATACCTCGCTGGTCTCTGAGTAAATCCTGGCAACTCCTTAGAACGAGTTGATTTTAAAATCTCTTGAAGCTCTTGATCTTCGGGTTGTGCACCAAAATTCGTCCTTGGAATTCACTCGTTATTCCTCTGACCTAGCATCACACCTTCAGGGCTCACGACGTGCCAAGCTGAGCTTCTTAAAGCCTTCTACTAGCTCCGTTTCCTTGATCATCATGCATGCTACACTTAGGGGACTTCCTGCTCAATGCATCAGCTACCACGTTTGCTTTGCCTGGATGATAGTTCAAACTGAACTCATAATCCTTGAGAAATTCCATCCACCATCTCTGCCTCATATTCAGCTCTTTTTGATCAAAAAGATGTTTTAAACTTTTATGATCAGAGAAGACATTGAACTGTACACCATAAAGATGGTGACGCCAGACTTTAAGAGCAAAAACCATCGCCAGCTCAAGATCATGAGTTGGATAGTTCACCTCATGGGGTCTAAACAAGAGGCATAAGCAACCACATTTCTGCTCATCAATACGCACCCTAGTCCTTTATGGGAAGCATCGCAATAAACCTCAAAGGGTTCATGTGGGTCAGGTAACACCAACAGAGCCATAGTCAACTTCTGCTTTAATTCCTAAAACTACTCTCACATTCTTGGTACCGAAATTGAGCATTCTCGGTTAACTTCGTCAATGGTAGGGCTAGTTGGGAAAAACCCATAATAAATCGCCTATAGTATTCGTAGTTGAGAAACTTCGAATCTCGTCACCGTAGTTGGTCGTCCCCAATTAAGTACGGACTCTACTTTACTGGGATCTAGAGACTCCCTCTCGTGAAATCACATGACCAAAAAACTTAACCTCTCCCATCCAGAATTCACACTTTGACAATTTAGCATACAACTTCCTCTCCCTTAGGATCTGGAATACACCCTGAGATGCTCCGCATGTTCTTCTTCGGTTCTGAATAAATAAGTATGTCATCTATAAAGACAACTATGAATTTATCCAAGTATGGGCGGAAGATTCAATTCATATAATCCATAAATACTGCCGGAGCATTGGTTAGCCCAAAAGACATCACCTTATACTCATAATGTCCATATCGAGTTCTAAAGGCAGTCTTAGGGATATCCTCGTCCCAAACTCAAATCTGATGGTAACCTCTAAGGTCAATCTTTGAGAAAACGGTTGCCCACGTAATTGATCCAAAGGTCATCAATTCTTGTCAAGGGGTACTTGTTCTTGATCGTCACTTTATTCAACTGCCTATAGTCCACACAAAGCCTCATACCTCCATCCTTTTTCTTCACCAAAAGAACAAGGCTCCCCATGGTGAGGCACTTGGTCTTATGAAATGTTTCTCTAGTAACTCTCAATTTGTGACTTTAGTTCCTTTAATTCTAAGGGACATCCTATAAGGAGCAATTGAAATTGGACCGGTTCCTGGGACCAATTCAATAGAAAACTCAACTTCCCTCTTGGTGGAAACTCTGAATATCCTCTGGAAATACATCGGATACTCTCTCACCATTGGAATCGTATTCACTTCTTGGTTAATTTCAGCTTCACTAGCCGAAGGAGAACATATTCCTGATGGTCTACCTTACTAGGGTTATGTGTCACTAGGTCTAAGTAAAAGAAAAGGAAACCAGAGAAAGAGGAAGACATGAGAAGAAATATAGCAGTTCTAGTTGGACAATGCAAAACACATAATTTGGTACCCAATCCATACCTAAAATGACTTCTAAGCCAGACAAAGGTAGACAAAACAAATTTGCATTAAATTCTCTGGCATTTATAAAAGAGAAGTGGTCATGCATGCTTGACAAGTTCTGATAGGATTCGCAGGAGGGGTGGATACAAGAAGGTCATATGATAACTAGAACAAGGAATCCTAACTTTTGTACACAAGTCATAGGATATGAAAGAATGGGAGGCACCCGAAATCATACAGGACGTCTAAGATAATTCCATTTATTTCACACTTACCTCGTAAGATCGGCAGATGAGAAGTTTCCTTGGCATCAAGACAAAACACGTCCTGGTTGTTGTGGCCTGGGTGGGCATGAGCTTTCTTATTAAACACTCGAAGATCTTGTGTCCTGGTTTCCCACAATCGAAGCATGTGATTTGTGTGGTCCAGCAAGGCCCTCCCATGATATTTCCCGCATTAAGACACTCTCTTATTATCTCCGTTTGAGATTGAATTTGTTTTCCTGTTGTTGTTGTTGTTTTGTGGAAATCTTCCCTTAGATTGGTGCATAGGCTTGAATCGAGGGCCTTGGGCGCTAGTCCTTCCTGACATTGTTTTGTGCATCCTAAGGTTTGCCAACTTCTTGTTAGACTCCTCATGCGTCGACACTTGTTCACCAAAGTAGGATAATCTCGAATTTCCAAGAGGCTCACGGGCTTCAATATCTTCACGTAGACCCCTTCATATTTCATGCATTTCCAACTTCGTTCGGGTCACGTTGGTAAATCAGAAAATTTGCAAAGTTCCTCAAACTGCGGTATACTTGCCACACTCATAGGACCTTGTCTAAGGGCCATAAATTCTAATTCCTTCGCATTTCTCATAGAAGCGGGGAAGTACTTGTGATAAAAAGTCTCCTTGAAGATGTCCCAGGTGACTTCAGTGCGGGAGGCTTTGAAAAGTCCTCTAGTACCTCCCACCAATTCAGCACCTTCAGGCATATAGGTGGCAAAAGCCACCTTTTGAATCCTCCAGGTGAACTGAGAAAATCTTTTCCATTGCCTTGATCCACTCCTCTGCTTTGCGGGATCGAAACTCCTGAAAAGGCGGGGGGTTTGCCTTTCTAAACTCAGCAAATTTCTGATATTCTACATCTACTTCATTCCCTCCTGGGTTACCGACTGTGTCCTCCTCATTGCGGTGTAATCGTTCCATCATTCGGTTAGCAACTTGCAGCTTGCTCCCTCATTGCTGCGGCCATTTCATGGAAAGTGTTCATCATATCAACATTGTTCCCTGCTCCACTCCTTCCTCCATTTGAAGCCATCATCCTGTCACACCAAACAAAATATTGAGTTCATCAGGCTCAATACCAATCCAAGTGTGGCGGAACCCATAACATTTCCAACCAGTGTACATATACACACACACACACACACACACACACACATATATATATATATGCATCATCATGCATAACAACTACTACGGAAACATAGTTCGGTTCCAATCCCCAGGCTGATGAGATAGAATTCTTGATACTAATGTAACACCCTCAACTTCTACATTCTCCTCGAGTACTAACATGGTAGTTAGCGGGGTATTACTAATGTTTTGAATATGCACTAGTCGTAACATGGGTAATAAGAAGTGTACTACATATATAGTCTAGCCAAATCAAATAGATATATATGGACCTCGGTCTGAGTTACAGTATGTACATTATCATAAGAGGTAACCAAACAACCCCTAACTAGTCAAAATCTCTCAGTGAACAAGACCAGTTCCTCCTACCAAAAACCCAACCTGCTCAAAGATAACATATAGATACAACGTAGCAAAAGAAGACTAATAATACGTAGCCCAGGTGAGTAAGGTCCTAAGACTATCCTATTACTATGTACAATGCATCCGTCTTTGGAGGCTTACTCCTCATACAGGAAGCGTTGGCCATCGGGCGATGACCTCATCTCGGGGGCACCGGGCTCAGAGGATCTGAGTAGATGAGGAGGATGACGAAACGGGTGCGTCTCCTGGTGATATGCGGGTGGAGCGAGGGGATCTCAAATGCTAAGGATGGGCCATGTGAAGGCACACCGTCATAAGGAAAAGCGGGTCGAAGTCCGGGCAAAGACCGAAGTCCTGAAGGAGCGATCAAAGAACATGTAGATCAAAACTGGGAATAACCAACGCGTACATGAGTCCAATGCAGACATATTGCCACACTCATTGTGGCGAATCACAGAACAGGACGACATTACAAATCTGAACAATATAATACATACAACTGGGGTGAGAATATTATAAAATTCTCAGTAGGGTAGTTTCCCCCATATACTACACACAGGGATAAGCAATTCATGCATATACAATATTCATACAAAATCATACACAGAAATCTTGAAAACCCGTAGGCCGGGAACTAAGGATAATATCACAATAATCGATCGAGTAATAATATGTACAATTAGAAACTCCATTCCTCATATCTTTCTCAATTTTCTCAACATAGGGAAGGCTTATTCTCAGAGAGATACATTCACACTCCACAATTTCACGAGGACCATAGACTGCTAGGACATGAGCTCATTCCTATTCGAGATCACCGAACTTCATTTTTTTCCATTTCCGATCACTCAGGTCTATGCCTAGCCAATACGTCTATTGACTCATAACTTTTCTAGGGAAGTCCTTCTTTTTGCCTTCCCTCTCAATTCTTTCTAAGCCTTGTTTCTTTTTTCCCCATATGTTTCAAACATACACAGGAGATATGTACATACTATCATAGAATTTCAGCCATTTCCACATCTCATTATCCTGGCAGAATTGATGTTCCAGGCACAACAATTTGTTACCATACCAAACAACCATTTCAACCTTAAGGAAAATTTCACATGACACTTCAATGTGTCTAAAACAACCTGTAAAAATTTCAGGGCAATCAGAGTTATATAACCACTTCAATAAAATAGGCAAATCTGGTGGTCAGAAGCCACAATTTCATAGTCCAGACTTGTGTTCTCAAAATATTTAGCCCTAGAATTCGATGGAATTATGGTACAAGAAAATTCACAGAGGTATTTCAACATGTTATTAGTCTTGTGTAAAAATTTCAGGAGCTATCTCAATCAATTGCTATGATGAAAAATTTGGGCAAGTTTGTTACTTCAGTCACAATCAACAACAGCAGTTACAAGTCGGTTCTTAATTTTTTTAAGGTATCAAACCTTAGAATTAACCCCTAAAAAAATTCTTGTGTTTAGTTTAAGAGGTTAACTACAACATATAATTTTCATGGCTCATGAAACCACCCACAAAATTTCCAGAAAATTCGTGAAAAGTTCTGATCCAGAACAGAAATCAGTCCAAGCAACCTAGTTCCAATTTCACTTGAGAGAAACCCATTTTAAAACCATCCAAACACAACACAAAAATTCATACATCAATATCAATATGTTAATCATCAATATCATCAAAATTTTTAAAATTAGGGCAAGCTAAAATAGAATTGAAAAATTTCACAAAAAGGCGCAGAAAACCCTACTCTTGAAGGTTCAACAAGTTTCTATCTCTAGCTTGCTTCAAGGTGGGATTTCTTCACAACCAAAACTCCCCACACAACTTCAAACCCTCCTCTAATCAATGATGGATGTGCAAGAAGGATGAGGTTTTTGAAATTTCAATCGGTTATAATTGTAGAGGTGGAAGTGTAGATCAATTTTTGTGAAGGAAGATTTGGGTTTTGATGATTCTAAGCTAGGGTTTTTGTGAGATGAAAGCAAGATGGAGCTCTTGGCTATGGAGGCACTTCACCTTCTGATTTTTCCCTTGCAAGGTTGAGTTTGAGGATGGCTTGGTTAAGAGATTAAGTGACTAGGCTTGTAATAAATGCAAGGCAAGATATTTGTTAAAAAAATCATGATGAATTTGGTGACTAGGCTATGATGGATGGCTAGGATTTGATCTTGGATTCCAGGATTAAATCTTGGCCTTCCACTTGTCTTGATTTGGGGGATATTATCTAGTTGTAGTGATGGAAGTGTCTTTCTGTTAAAAACCACACACCGAAATCTCACCGAACGGTAAACACGTACCCACTCACCGATATTACCCGTAAAGCAATTCTAAGCATAACATTATCATTTCCACACATGTCTAACCTTATTTTCATGTTTCCTAACTTTGGGGCACCTCTGGGTCCCAAATTCTCCAGTTTGAATGGCCCGGGCCTGCGGGCCGAAGTATATTCTATTTTTTTTTGTACTCGCTCATGGAGCCGTGCTCATCATAGCCACGTCTCCAGAATTCTAATATTCATATTATGTTTTCCTCAATTAATATTTGAAGAAAACTAGAATGTTACAATTGAGCTTGGACTTTACCAAAAGGTTTTAAATGATATTTTTAGTGAAGTTTAACAACAAGTTAAGCCTGTAGTCCCGAGCAGTTTAGTACAAAATTACCATTTTGCCCTGAACAGTGTAGTGAGCCTAATAATGTAATTAAGCAAACCTAAGCAATATTAGGCTCTAATCGAAGATTAATTTATTTCGATAATTAATCTCAAGTCAAAATAATTTATTAAGGTTAATTAGGGCCTAAAATTGCTTGGTTAAACTCTAATTACATCTTTGATTGAAGATTCCTAGTCATGGAATCTTGAATAGTATTTTCTCTCTCCAATTCCTTAAATTAAGGAATTGTGCCCATACCCTCATTTGACTAAAAGAATGATTTTAAATTGTTAATCTAGCAAGATCACTCTCCTAATAAAGTCTTGACAACCTTAATTAGCCATTACCTCACCTAAACACTTTCTTACAAACTCCTAATCAAAACCTTAATCAAAGAAACACCTAAACACATCATAAACCACAATTACATGAACAATTTCTCTTCCTCCTTTGGCTGTAAGCTGGCTGAATTTTCACCCCAAGAAAGTGTCACATGTTGATTTTTGCTTCACTCAAAGACCATATCTCAAGCCATACTTTGAGTTATACCTAGCTATGTTTTCAACCATGCTTTGCCTATGCCTAAGCCCATGGCAATCAAGAGATATTTCTTCTCCCTTGCCCTCAAGGCCGTCGGCCATTCTTCCTTATGCAACCTCCATGTTGCAAAATTTCTATAAATGCCAAGCTTGGAAGAACTTGGTTACACTTTAGAAGCTTTGCCAAGTTTAGTTCTCTTGCTTTTTCTTGCATTTTCTCTCAAAGTTCTCTTCATCTTGTTCTTCTTCTTCTTCCTCTCAAAGAATCCTTCCACCACCACAAACCACCACAAACAACCATAAACCACCAGTCCCCCACCTCAAACCATCTCTCAAACACTTAACCTTTCTATTTCCAAGCTTACAAACTCAAGGAAAAATCATCTTCCTTGACCTTCCCCTTGGCCGAATCCTCCACATCAACAAAAGAAGATTTTGTCTTCTCATTCCCTCAAGAATCAAGCTTCTTTCCTTTCATTCAAGACTTCTTTAGGTAGGGGTTTTGTTTCAAAGTTTTTACTTGATTTTTTCAAGAAAAGTTCTAGTTTTCTTTGGTTCAAAACTCTTTTTCTCTTCCTTTTTCCTTTTCGGCCATGAGGCCTTTTCATGAGAAAAACTTTAGCTTGATGATGAGGTTTCAAGATAATGGTCTTGTGATGCCATGTGAGAAACCTCTAAAGCTTGAAAAACTTGGTCTTGGACCATACATGCTCTTGGTTTCTTTCTTTTTTCTTTGCTTAAGTTTTTGGTTTTCTTTCCTTTCATCTTGAATGGTTTTCAGTTTCCTTCCCTTTATTTGAACAAAGTTTGCTAAAAATGTTAAGTAGATCACAAAAGTTTTGTTAAGAAAATTAATCATATGTTTTCAAAGAGCTCTAAGCTTACCCTTGCCAACCTTAAAGTTGGTCGGTTTTCTAAGAGTTTTACTCTAGATTGAAGCCCATGAGCAATAAAATAAAGAATATGACTTAGTTCTTTATATGTTTGTTTAGACAAAGTGTTGAGCTTTGTGTCCACTTTCTTGAGCTTGATGATGAAGTTCAAAACTAAAGGCTTCTTTGAAGACTTGGTGCTAAGAACTCTAAAGCTCACTTTATGTTGTTAGGATACATATTGGGTTAAGGTTATAATGTTCCTCTAAAGTCTTGTAAGAGCTCTAGTTAAGATAAAATGAGTTGCATTCATGTTTATGTTTATGCCTTGCATAGCATGTTTATTTTGATGCCATCACTAAGCTCTCAAGAATAACTAAATGAACTTGCATTATCATGTTTAAATTTCCAAGCTTGCATTTCATGTTTATATTTCAAGTCATCACTTAATCTTTAAAGATAATAATGAGGTTGCATCTCATATTTATTTTATGCTCTCACTTTATTTTATAATGAAGAGTAAAACAAGTGCATAGCATGTTTAAGTTTATGTCATCACTTAAATATCTTAGAGCTCAAAGACTTGCCCAAGTATCTTACATAAAGTTTTAGAAAATGGAGGCATTTAAAGATGCCATTTCGGCCTTGTGATGATGATGATGGACTTGAGATGAGTTCATCTAATCATAAGTGCCCATAGTCTAAGTCTTGGAATTTTTCTAAGCTTAGGTGTATTTAAAGAACCTTATGAACAAAGTTCTATGTTTTAAATCTATTCCTTGAGCTAAACAATTTAGCTACTAACCTTACCCATTTTTGTATGATTTTAATGAGAGAATTGATTTCTAAAATAGTTTTGAGTTCCTAAAATGATTCCAAGAGAAACTACTAACTTATATGCTTTTAAATCATGAGAATATGTGATTATATGATGCTTATATTTTCGGTTCTGCCTTGTGCAATTGGCCACTATATAAATTCTGTTCTATGGTGTTAAAATGTGTAAAATTATGTTTGAGTGAAGCAAGGATTGATTTAGGGAAGTTAGGAAAGAACAAGTAACTAGAAAGGACTTAAAATGTAAATTCTAGAACACTTAGATGCACAAATTGTAAATTCTGTTCCAGCATAATTGGACTTAAGAAAAATGGTTTATAATTAGTGGATATGTGTAGGAATCCCTTATAATTGGTTTAGAAGTTGATTATGGAGCCTTAAGCGAAGACAAAACTTAGAAAGGGTCAAAGATGGAGATTCTAGGACCCCGTAAGCATATGATAATTTTCTGCTTATGTGAGGCAAAGCTGTTTGGATATATTAGTGAACATAAATCTTAGTGAGAATTGTAATTAATGATCCCTTGGTGTTATAAAGAACTATAATGGGTGTTAGGATAATTAGAACACAAGTTTAAGACCCAAGGGCCAAAGCATAAGATATCTTAAGATAAGGAGGTGCGATGTGAGAATGAGATCGAGTGAGTATTGTTTTGATGTATGTGAATATTTTAAATGTCATGAGTATGAGAATGTATAGATGTGTGGCATGTTGCTCTGATGATGTGGTACACTATGTTTAAAGTGCATGAGAATATGAGGCATGAATAGAGGATATGTTATATGATGTTCTATGGTCGTATGCTCATGTTGCATCCATACAAGATATGTTAAAGAGGAAATGATCCCATTATGACTTCCTTAGTTAAGGGTTGTACGGGGTGATCCAAGAAAGAGATGTGATCCCTCTTTTTCCAGGTATAAATCTAGCGATGGCTAGTTAGGATGAGCTCATTCCTAAGCAATGGTGTATTTGGAGGTTTGGTGGCTATGTGAAATCGGGCGGCAGGTTGGATGGATTTTGGTGGCTACGATGAGGGTGGAAAATTGGAAAAAGTTAAGAAAGAACTCGAAGAGTTCAACTATGATAAAGTAAGAGATACACATGCATATGTTTCATGGTTGTTCCATTGGTGCTTATGATTAAGTGATATATGTTGAGTACGTGAACTCATGCTTGAACATTGCCATGCATACATAAAATATCTGCTGCATTCATACCATCAAGACTCATGCTAAAAGAAACCCACTTTGGATAATAGGATTTTGAGAAATTAAAAACTGAACCTATGCATGCACACCTCTTTCATAATGAAACCCAAGTGGCTGGGGGTGACGACGATGACACTTGTGTTAAAGTTGGGGGCTTACCTGAGAATCATGTATAAGTATTCTCACCCCTTTTGTTTCCCTCTCGTGTCGTCTCCAGACGGATTGATACGGATGTTCGTGATCTTCCTTGAGGCGCGGTGTAGGAACCACGTCATCTTGTCAGACTAGAGGGTGTAGCGGAAGCATGAAGACTAGTCTAGCTTTGTTAATATTTTGTTTTGCGTTAGAAAGTTGTTTGGTGTATTTGATACCCCTAGGTGTCCTTATATTTATAAGGACATCGTTGTTATGTTATGATTATGATATACTACTATAATTTATGTTGTGATTATTCTATGGTTTATTCATTGTTGTTATGATGACGTATATTTGGTTGTTATGTTTTGCATTTAATAGTCAGGATCAATGTGCATACGCGGCTCGCATTTTAAGTCTTAAGTTCAAAAGAAAAATCTAGTCGTATTTTATTACTTGTATTTTAAAGAAAAGTAAGTCAAGATCTGAAACAAAGGCGTAATAATGAATAACTAACCAAATGCGACTTTAGCGTATGAGGTTAAGGGTTAGGGTGTTACATTGGGTCCTCTTTGTTGTTGTTGTTGTTGTTGTTGATGCTTGACTGGTTGGCTTGGTAGGGATGGTAGTGGCTTCTTGACTGGTTTTACTGATGCGGTTTGAACCTCGAGGCTTGAGGTACCAACCCACGGGGACGCTCGCCGGTGCTTAACTTCTTGTGCCCCTCCTCTATGATTTCTCACTTGTTGACTAGGTGGAAGTCCCTAATCTTCATATGCGCCACCGCCATATTAAGTTCGGCCCTCAACCCGGCCTCGAAGTTAATGTACTTCCAAACTTCATCGGATTCCTTGGAAAAGAAACTTGATTAGCTCCTCGAACTTTACCGTGTACTGGGCGAGAAGATCCGCCTTGGGTCAGTTGCATGAACCTCGATGTCCCTCGCATTCTTCAACTCTGGAAGTGCTTCTCATAGAAGTAGGTCTTGAACAGCTCCCAGTTGATTGCTGTCCGTAGCCTCCAAAAGCTTCTTGGTGTCGGTCTACCAGAAACTCGCATCGGATTCCATCATATAAGCAGCTTAAGGTGACTTTCTGCTCCTAAAAGGCGACCATCGAGTAGATATTTTCCATATTCTATCCACTCATCCACTTTGTCGGGGTTCAAGGCTCCACGGAAGGTCTCATAGATTGCCCTTAAAATTCCCCAAATCAGGCTTGCTCCAGCCTCGCGAGTAGGGGGACCTTGAGCATCCCTTTGTTGGTTCATGTGATTGAACATACGTTCCATCACTCTCGCCATCATGAACATTGCAATTTCGTTCCCTTGTTCACCCTCGTTTGCATTCCTATTTTGTCTTAGGTGCCATTGTCCCTAAACACACAAGTGAACAAACATGGTGATCAGACTCAATATTCCAAACAAGATGAGCTAGTTACCATGGCACAAGCAAGTAGATGGGGTCATGCATGTCTATTCTATAGCTTATCTCTATTAGCTAAGCACTATACATGATATACTACCGTATCATGCCTATAAAGCATGGTCATAAATCCTCATGCTCCGTGAAATCGAGCTCTCTACCATAATGTAACACCTAATATTTAACCTAATACGCAGGACACATTAAGATTACCTATTAGTTATTACTTTCTTTAAACTCGTTTGTAAAATCACTTAGCGGAAATACGGTAAATTTTTTTTTTTTGAAACACATAAACCAAAATGTGGGCTGCGCATACTATTATGAGCGAAACATAAAGCAGCAAAGGATTAAAACATACAACTGAAAGCAATAAAGAACACATCCATCCATAAGAGCAAATGCCATAATATATTAAATAACATAGTTTGATACACCATGAAAGATAGAAACATAAAGTCATACCCTCATAAGAACGGGAGAGCTTCAGTACATGAAACATAAAGCAAAAAGGAAAGCATAAACAACTAGTACAAGGGAGCCAAAAGATCAAACCCCAGCTATAGCTACCCCTTCCTTGAAAACCTACTGGTGATGCTGTCCTCAGCGATGGAGAGATGTGTCCCACAAACTGCTCGAGCTCCTTGGTCATGGCCCAATGAAGAGAGGCATGGGCATGCGAGCGGGGAACAACATGGCCTTCTCAGTGCGGGCACCTCTCGAGCAGTCGTACTTACCTCGCAAGCCTCAGCTAGATGACAGTGTCCTTGCTACCTTTACCCATGTCCATGGGTACGAAGGACAGAGCCCTTCAAGTGACGTACGCGGGAGAGTCCTCAGAGTCGACCCTAGTGCGTGGCATGAGTGGGATGTACTCCGAGTAGTCTCTAACTATTGAGGATGATGGACGGGCGGGCGAGTCTCTCATCGTGGGGTCGGGTCCTCTCAAAGATCAGGTCGTCGCCATAAGTGAGGTAGGAGTGAAGCGAAAGCTAGAAACTGGATACGCGAACGGCGTCCCATGTATGCAAAAATGCGGACAGCACAACGACCCTCAAATGGTATGACTGCTCTGGTAGTGCACCTCACAAAGAGGCGTATCAATGAACATCACGAACACGCCATCGAATCTAAGATGTAACGGGAAAGAGGTAGAGAGGTGAGAATCTTACTAAAATCTCATAGGGAATCCTCATCCTAATGTCATCGTTACGTCCCAGGAACCTTGGTTTATTATGAAAAGGTTAAACATGCAAAGGTTCATTATGAGGTTTTATAAAAGTAATTATCCAAGGTCCATGTCTTTTATGATGAATCTTAATGCATGTATGCAGCATAGCAAAACATGAATGCATGGCAATACTTTATGCAAGGAAACCAATAAAACATGTCATCAATAATTCATCATCATATAAGTGGCATGTAACTTCATGGAAACCTTTCTCTTTCATAAACAAGATACTTCACATTTTTTCTCGTTTCTCAAACTTGTGACATCAAGGTATCAAAATAGTAAGCGTTCCCCTAAAACTAGGCTATGAGATCATACCTCAACTAGTCATCACTAGTTCTTACTTATCCTCTTGATAAGCGTAATGTAATCACAATAATCTCGACTCTAGAGTACGGGTAGGGGGCCTAAGGATCACCCATGATGGGACTTTTTCCTTCTCGAAATGCATCAACTAGTTAAAACCAATGACTTTGTCCGCTTTGGAGGCTAATGTCGATGCCCTCACGGTTTACCTTCTCTTACCGTAGCAGAGAAGTACGTCTCGCTCGAAATGCATCATCGTTAAGACCAGTGACTTTGTCCGCTTTGGTATGGCTTGGTGACCATATCCCTCACGAATTTACTTTCTCCTCACCGTAGCAGAGAAATACGTCTCAGCATGTCACATATAAAACCTTTCTTTAAAACTTTCTTAAGTCCCTCAAATTTATGGAAATTCGATGGCACGATGGCTGTGATAAATTTCCTCAAATTTGAGTCATGCCACATAACTTAATCAACTCATGCCATCTCATTCAATATCTCAATCAATCAAAGCCACATAAACATATTCACTCATTTCCTCATGTGCATCTCAATCATGCATGCCGTATCACATCAATTACGTCATAAGTTCACACAACCTTATGCACATAACATTAATACTTTCAGTACAACAATAAATACACTCGTCACTTCGCTTACTCACATTATGTCTCCTACCTTGCAGTATCTTATGCCTTGACCTTTACGGGTCTTAATCTTGTGTTCTGATTATCCTAATGCCCATTATGGATCTTGAATACACCTAAGGGGTCATTAATTGTAATTCTCTAACTTTTATGCCTACTAAATTTTCCAAACAGCATTGCATAGATTATTCACCATGATTATTATTCAATTATGGCGTTCTAGAATCTACGTCTTTGACCCTTTAAGTTTCGTCTTCGCCTAAGGCTCTATATTCAGCTCCTAAACCAATTATTAGGGATTCCTACACATATCCACTAATTATAAACCATTTTCCTTAAGTTCAATTATGCTGGAATAGAATTTACAATCTTTGTATCTAAGTGTTCTAGAATTCTCATTTTAAGTCCTTTCTAGTTACTTGTTCTTCCTAACTTCCCAAATTTGGTCCTTGCTTCACTCAAACATAATTTTACACATTTTAACACCATAAAACAGAATTAATACAGTGGCCAAACAACCAAGGCAGAACCAAAAAATATAGCTCATATAATCACATAATTTCATGATTTAAAAGCATATAAGTTGCTAGTTTTCTCTTGGAATAATTTAGGAACTCAAAACTCCTTTAGAAACCAATTAATCTCATTAAAATCATATAAATATAGGTGAGGTCAGTAGCTAAAATATTTTGTTCATGAATTAGATTTAAAACATAAAATCTTGTTCATAATATTCTTTAAGTTCACCTAAGCTTAGAAAAATTCCAAGACATAGGCTATGGGCACTTATGATTAGATGAACTCATCTAAGTCCATCATCATCATCACAAGGCTAAAATGGCATTCTTGAAATGCCTCCATTTTCTAAAACTTTATGTAGGATACTTGGGCAAGTCTTTGAGCTCTAAAGTATTTAGGTGATGACATAAACATAAACATGCTATGCACTTTATTTTATTCTTCATTATAAAGTAAAGTGAGAGCATAAAATAAATATGAGATGCAACCTCATTATTATCTTTAAAGATTAAGTGATGACTTGAAATATAAACATGAAATGCAAGCTTGGAAATTTAAACATGATAATGCAAGTTCATTTATTTATTCTTGAGAGCTTAGTGATGGCATCAAAATAAACATGATATGCAAGGCATAAACTTAAACATGAGTGCAAGTTCATTTTATCTTAACTAGAGCTCTTGCAAGACTTTAGAGGAACATCACAACCTTAACCCAATATGTATCTTAACAACATAAAGTGAGCTTTAGAGTTCTTAGCACCAAGTCTTCAAAGAAGTCTTTGGTTTTGAACTTCATCATCAAGCTCAAGGAAATGGACTAAGACATAAACCTCAACACTTTTCTAAACAAACATAAAAGAACTACTCATATTCTTTATTTTATTGCTCATGGGCTTCAATCTAGAGTAAACTCTTAGAATGGCCGACTAACTTTAAGGTTGGCAAGGGTAAGCTTAGAGCTCTTTGAAAACATATGATTAATTTTCTTAACAAAACTTTTAGTGATCTACTTAACATTTTTATCAAACTTTGTTCAAATAAGGAAGTGGAAACCGAAATCATTAAGGAAAAAGTAAAAGAAACCGAAATCTTTGAGCAAGGAAAAGGAAAGAAACCAAAAGCATATATGGTCCAAGACCAAGTTTTTCAAGCTTTAGAGGTTTCTCACATGGCATCACAAAACCATTATCTTGAAACCTCATCATCAAGCCAAAGTTTTTCTCATAAAAGGCTCCAAGGCCGAAAATGAAAGGAGGAAAGGAAAGGCTTGAAAACCAAGAGAAAACTAGAACTTTTCTTAAAGAAAGCAAGTAAAACTTTGAGAATAAAACCCCTACCTAAAGAAGTCTTGAAAGAAATGAGAAGAAACTTGGATTCTTGATGGAATGAGAAGACAAAATCTTCTCTTTAGTGAGGATGATGGTTCGGCCAAGGGAAAAGCATAAGGAAGATGAATTTTCCTTGAGAAAGTAAGCTTGGAAATGGAAAGGTTAAGTGTTTGAGAGGTGATTTGAGGTGGGGGAGTGGTGGTTGAAGGTTGTTTGTGGTGGTGGAAAGGTTTCTTTGATGGTGGAGGAAGAAGAACAAGATGAAGAGAATTTGAGAGGAAAAGAGAGAAAATTGCAAGAAAGCTTAACTTGGCAAATGATCTAAAGTGTGACCAAGTTCTCCAAGGCTTGGTATTTATAGAAAAATGAAACAATGGAGGCTGATTTGGGAAGAATGGCCGACGGTTTCTCTGGCCAAGGGAGGAAAATATCTTCAAAAGCTTGTCATTCAAAGGCATGGTTGAAGGTATGGTTAGGTATGGGCAAGGCATGGCTTAAGGCATGGTCTTTGGAGTGAAATAAAATCAACATGTGACACATTTCTTGGGGAATGAATTTGGCCAGAATTTCCAGCCAAGGGAGGAGAAGAAATTGCTCATGTAATTGTGGTTTAATGATGTGTTTAGGTGTTTCTTTGATTAAGGTTTTGATTAGGAGTTTGTAAGAAAGTGTTTAGGTGAGGTAATGGTTAATTAAGGTTGTCAAGACTTGATTTAGGGGTGGTCTTGCTAGATTAACAAATTAAAACTCTTTCAAGTCAAATTAAGTCATAGACAAAGTTCCTTGATTTAAGGAATTGGAGAGAGAATTTATTCAAGATTCCATGACTAGGAATCTTGAATCAAAGAATGAAATTAGAGTTTAACTAAGCAATCTTAGGTTCTAATTAACCTTAATAAATTATTTTGACTTTAGATTAATTATCGAAATAAATTAATCTTCGATTAGAGCCTAATATTGCTTAGGTTTGGTTAATTACATCATTAGGCTCACTGACATGTTCTAGGGGCAAAATGGTAATTTTGCACTAAATTTGCTTGGACCTTCGGCTTACTAAACATCAAAAACCATTCAAAAACATCATTCCAAACTTTCTAAAAAGTTCGGGCTCAAACGGCACCTTTATCCATTGAAAAGTTCAAAAAACGATTTCACCTTGAATATCAAACATTGCAGATATAATCCCCTTCAGACATTGAGTTGACCCATTCGAGGACTGCGGGTTGGCTACTTTAATTTGGTAAAAATGACCTCAGGAGCATTTTGGTCATTTGTACTCAAAAAGAAAATGGTTACATAAGTCATGACATCATACTCGAGAGTTGTTACTTATTAATTAGCGGACCTTTTTTAAATATCTATAGCAAGCTTGATTTATGTGTGTAGTAACTAATCGTAATTCTATTAAAATATATAACAAGGAAACACAACATTTATTGAATACATAGTTAATTATAAAAGGAAACTCTCCTATGAGCTTTAGTACATATCTATTCTCTATAAAGACATATAAATACAACTAAGTACAACACAATAAAAAACACTAACTACTAAACTACTACTTGATTTCCTTTTGTGTAAGCCATAGTTCTTTGGATCAACTGAAAATGACATGGAAACACAAAAACACATAGGGGTAAGAATTATACAATTCTCAATAAGGCATTTCCCTAATACACAATCGTAATGTCATCGTTATCGTCCTAGTTACTTCGGTTTATTCAGAAGATGATCATGTTGTAACATCCTCCCAAGTACAACCCCATTCTTAAGCTATGATATCGTACTCAAGAGTTGTTACTTGTTAATTAGCGACCTCTCTTAATTATCTATAGCAAGCTCGATTTACGTACGAGATAACTAAGCGTAATTCTATTAAAACATATTACAAGTAAACATCAAGTTTATTAAACATACAACTAAAATACATAAGGAAACTCATCTATGAGCTTTAATACATATCTGTCTTCTAATACATTTACATACATACTCATTTCACTAAGTACGGCAAGAATAAAACAGGAACTATACACTACAGGAATCCTACACTCCTTTGCATAGCAGGATCATCATCATTCTGCTTAACCTGAGGCGACACGGAAACAAACACATAGGGGTGAGAATTTTTAAATTCTCAGGAGGCAACTCCCAATTTCACAATCATAATGTCATCATCATCGCCCAGCCACTTCGGTTTATTAAGAAAATGTGAGCATGCGACATATATCAAAGATTCATTTTTAATGTTCAAAAACCATTCTTCCGAAGTGAGTTTCTTTTAGCATTTCGTCACTTCAAGCATATATCTCATCACATTCCAACAATTACTAAGTTACACAAGGTAGACAATTCAAATTAAGATAAGTAGCATATAACACAAGCAATGAATTTATCTCATGGTGACATGGTATCACTTATGGCCACAAAGATCAAATCAGTGCATTTTCTCTTTTCATTGACATAGGAAAGACTTAATTTACCCAACGGGTAATTTCAGTGGACAATTCCACAATAGATCCGTTTATACCCAATGGGTATTTATGGTGGATCACACCACACAAGGGAAATAGACTTCTAAGACTAAGCCATTCCTATACGTGGTCATCAAACTTCAATTTTTTCCATTTCTAATTCCACATAGATCTATTCCTAGCCGATACGTCTACCGATTTAAATAAATTTTGGGAAGTTACTACTTTCGCCTTCCCTCATTCAATCTAAGTCTTGTTTCTATTTTGTCCATATGTCAGAACATACACAATTTAAATTTATACATCCTTATAATGGCATCATATACTTTTCTCTTTTCTCAAATGCATACATAGGCCACATATAGGCAATCATTCACAATGAAATTCTCATTCTTTTCTCATACTTCAATCTTTAAAATCCATAGCATGCATTTACATGTCATAAGTCACATGGCCAAACACTTAATATCAAATACTCATGTCATACTAGAATCCAAAGTGCCATTACATTCTCAATTCAAAGCATTGTTCCATTCCCAGCACAATGGGAAGAGTTACTATCCTAGGCACAACATTTCATTACCATATCAAACAGCCATTTCAAGAGTCACAAAACTTTTGTATGACACTTCAATGTGTCTAGAATAAATTTCAGGACAAGAGAGCTCTATAGCTACCTTAGTAAAATGTACAAATTTAGTGGTCAGGGCCACCAATTCCCAGACTTGAACTAAGTTCCCTAATTTTTAACCCCAGCAAATGATTGAATTAATTTACAATAAAATTCACAGTGACAATTCAATATATTAGTAACTTCGTGTAAAAATTTCAAGAGCTAGTTCAATCATTTGCTATGGTAATAAATTCAGACAAGTTTACTGCCTTAGTCTCAACAATCAGGACAACATCTGCCTCATTTCAGTTTTTGATTTTTCTGAGTCATCAAACCTTAAAGCTGACACCCAAGAAAATTCAGGTAATTATTTTAAGATTTTTAATCCAACATATAATTTTTATAGCTCATGAAAACACCCACAAATATACCAAAAAATTCGTGAACCACTCCTGCCTACAGGACAATAGAAATTCCAGCAACCTAGTCCAAATTTATTTTGATGAAAACCATTTTCTAACATCATCCAAACACACAACCAAAATTCATACATCAATTTCAACATAATATCAATCAATTTCATAAAAAATCTTGGACATATATCAACCCAAACAGAACAGAAAAATTGGCAAGAAAAGACAACAAAAAACCCTACTTGTAGTAACCTATTAGCTCCTTGGCTTCAAGATTAACCAAACTTGATTCCTTCTCCTCCAAAGCTCCCAATCTAACTTCAAACCCTCTGATATCAGTGAGGTGTAAGGGAGAAAGGTAAGGATTGATGAGTGATTGAGATTTTGTTCGGTTAGATTTGGAGGGAATTGGGTGTAGAACAAGCTTAGTGAAGAACTTTTGATGATCCAACAACTCTAGCTTGGAGTTTTTGGGCTTGGAACTCAAGAACAAGCTCTTGAGGACAACAATGGTGGCTGCTCTCTTCCTTCTCTTGACCATGAAATTTGTGTGTCTTGGGAAGAAAAATGTGACTAGGCTTCTTATATTAAATGCTTAGAAGATATTTAGTAAAAAAAATCATTGTTTATGTAATAAAGCAACAATGGATGGCTAAGATTTAATCTTGGATTCCAAGATTAAATCTTGGCTTTCCACATGTCCTTAGTAGGTGGACATCATCCATTTGTGGTCATGGAAATTCCTTTCTGTTAAAAACCGTATACCGAAATCTCACTTAACGGGTAAACGCCGTATCATTAAACCGATATTATCTGAAAATTAACTTTAAGTATAAAATTATCATTCACACCTATTTCTAACCTTATTCCCATGTTTTCCTAATTTCGGGCACCTCGGGCCCGAATCTAGGGTTCTGCTCCAGTGGGCCTTGAGGCTCGCAAGGTTACTATTCACCGATCCGAAATTTTTTTTTTGACAGGTTGCTGACCATCCTCATCATGCCCAACTGTTAGATTTTTGAAATTATGACTAATAAAGCTCAAATTAATTTTTAATTAAATTTTAGGGTGTTACATTATCATGTAACGCCCGGGACAAGGTAGGAAGTGATCGTGAGAGAAGCACAGCAAGGAGCGCTCGCCTCCAGCGGAGGGGTACATGAATGAACCGATTACACACCCGAATGAGAGAAATCTGAAGTCTATAGGTATGGGACTATACAGTTAAGGAGGGTTTATAAAAATTGATTGGTACTACCTATGCCACAAAGATGCATCTTTCTTTTGGTAGCCCATCACGAAAGAACTCTACAGTTAAGCGTGCTTGACTTGGGGTAATTTGGGATAGGTGACCTCCTGGAAGTTCTCCCAAGAAGCGTGTGAGTAAGGACAAAGCACGTTGAAAAAACCCGTGTTGGTTTGTGGGGACAGTGGCAATCCAAAGCAGAGGGATGTTACACATGTTGTTTATAATAACGGTTCATTTTTCAAGTTCCAAACCATACTTCCGAAGTGGGTTGTTTTTAAAAATCGATCACTTGTACACATATCATAAGCTCATAATTATGGTAAATAATGTCAATTAAAATTATTCCATATGATACAAATATGTATATGCCAAATATAGGGAAATTATCTTTAATTGCCCTTAATAAATCGAAGAGGACCTCATCGATCTCTATTTGCCATCGACAAGTTGAAAAGGATCTCATCCTTCTCTATTTGCTCTTTACAAGTTGAAAAGGATCTCACTACCCCGACAAGTCAAAAAGGATCTCACGTCTCTTATTTGTCTTCGACAAGTTGAAAGGATGTCATCTCTCTCTATTTTCCCTTGACAAGTCAGAGGATCTCATGTTTCTTATAGCTATATAACTTACTTCAATATATCATTCACATTTCTTTTTCCAATTTATGCATAAAACACATATAGGCATTCATTCACATTGTGATTTCAATCATACCTCATAAACCACTCTTTACTTCCTCTAGCATGCATTTATACATCACAAGTCAATGGCCAAATACTTAACATTAGGTATTCATGTCATACTAGAACCAAAATGCCATTACATTATCAATTCAAGTATTGGGTTCATTTCCAGCATTGGGCAGATTTCACACTATTGTAGCACGAATTTATTTGCTCATCAAACAATCAATTCTAAGGCTACAAAAATTATCCAAGACATTTCAATATGTCCATAAGGTTCCATAAACATTTCAGATTAAAAAGAGTTCTCTAACTATGTTAAAAAAATTAGACAAGTTTGGTGCTTAGAAACCTTTTAACCTCAACTTAGAACCCAAAATTCATAATTTTTAACCCTAAAATGATTCAATGAAATCAAAAGAAAAATCACAGTTACACTTCAAGATACACTCTATAAAAATTTCAAAGGAAAATTCAATCATTTTCTATGGAAAAGAATTAGACAAATTCAGCTTAGTTCTAATAATCCAGGCAACATGGATACCATTTGGTTCTTGATATTTTTCAAGCATTTTCACTTAGAAACAAGGTTAAGAAAATTTTCACTCAGTTCTTGATACCAGGATGTTAGCTTCAACATATATTTTTTATAGCTCATGAAAATGCCCACAATTACCTCATAAAATTCGTGATTGCCTATACAAAATCGAAAATCAGCAGCATGGTTCAAAATTTCTTTTCAAGAAAATGATTTCTAACATCATCCAAACACACCACCAAAATTAATACATCAATATCCATATATTATCAGCCAATACAATTAAAATTTTCAGACCAATACCAATCATAAATGTTCAGAATAAATTTGAAAAGAAAAGGCCAAAGAAAACCCTACTTTGGTGGCTTTAGAGATCTTGGCTCCAAAGGATGCTCCAAGAATGATTCCCTTCACTTAAAGGCCCTCAAACTAACACCAAACCCTCCCTTACACAGTAGAGTATTTGATATCAAAGTGAGAAGTGGTGAGGATTTCAAATTCCAATCGGTTGGATTGATAGATCTTGATGAGTAGAACAAGTTTTATGAACGGATCTTGGTGTTTTAGTGATTTTGAGCTAGTGTTTTGGGGATTTGAAAGCAAGAATGAGGGTTTGGGCAAGAACAATGGAGGACATGTTCTTGGAGAGTGCTGGCCAAAATTGATGATGATGGAGTGATAAGGTTGATATTTTATTCTTATCTTGGTTAGATATGTAAATTAAGTAGTCAAAATAGGTATTTCTTTCCTATTCAAAAAGAAATAATGAAATGGATGGCTAGAATTTAGTTTGATAGTCAAAGAATGAATATTGGCCATCCACTTGGCTCAAGATAAGTGGCTCACTTTAATTTGGTGAGCAAGTAGCTTTTTTGATGTTAAAATCGCACACCAAAATTCCATCGAACAGATGAGATATTGGCTCCCAAGTAAAATATATAAATGAGAGGCCATGATTGAAACTTACTTTTCAAGTTTCAATCCTTGCCATCCACTTGGCATAAAGTGGTTGGTAAAGGTTATTTGGCCACCAAGTAACTTGTATAGTGTTAAAAACCACACATCAAAACTCTACCGAACGGGTGAAACACCATACCAAGTAATAAATAATTAACTAAAAAGTAATTCTAGGTATAACTTCTCATTCCTTACAATTTCTAATTTTCACCCTCTCTTTTCTTAGTCTGGGCATTTCCTAGTCCCAAATCTAGAGTTTTGGCTATTCCAACGGGCCTTGGGCCCGTAAAGTCACTATTCACCCCGCTCAGGAATTGTTTTTTAACACATTCGTTGGGCCATCCTCATCGTTACTAAAACTGTTAGATATTTTAAATTATGACTAATAAAGCTCAAATTAATTTTTAAATAATTTTCAAGGTGCTACATTACCACCCACCTTAAAAAGAATTTTGCCCTCAAAATTCATTTGGAGGCAATTTCAAAAGACAAATTTCATAAATCAAGCAAGGAATTCATGCACAGTCAAACAATTCAATCAAATTCTAAACGTTCCTACCTCTGATTAAATTATCAGGTTGCGAGGTCTGCCTAACTCTAGTGCTCTTGTGTGGTGGCTACTCAAGTTTTGTATACCTATTGGACACCCCCAAATCTTATGTCCTAGTTTTCCACAACAGGAGCATACATTTTGTCCAGCCCTACAAGGTCTACCTTCATGGTTCTTCCCACATTTTGGGCAATCTTGTCACATGGTTGACTATTGTTGTTATTTATCCTCATGTAATTTGGGCTGAAACTTCTTTTGGGACGAGCCCCTCATACCTCCTTCAAGTGCCAGTCTTTTATTAGAAATGTTCTTAGCAGATTGGGCAATCGCTAACTTCTTATTAGAGTACTCTGCACTACGGCACTTGTTCACCAAGGTTGCATAATCCCAGATCTCTAAGAGTCCCACAACAACTTCAATGTCCTCACGTAAACCCCCTTTATACTTCATGCATTTCCAAGCTTCATCTGGGTCACATTGATAAATTATAGAAAACTTTCATAGCTCCTGAACTTGGCCATATACTGCTATACTCATAGATCCTTGCTTAAGTGCCATAAACTCCAGCTCTTTTGCATTCCTCACCAAAGTAGGGAAATACTAATGGTAGAACAATTCCTTGAAGATATCCCAGGTGACTTCCGTTGGGAAGCCTCGAATAGTCCCTTGGTGCCAACCCATCAAAATTCAGTGTCTCTCTAGCATATAGGTAGCAAATGCCACCTTTTGGATCTGAATGCAAGGAAGAAGAAGAAAATCTTCTCTATGGCTTTAATCCATTCTTCGGCTTTACTTGGATTGAAGCCTCCTTGAAATGGTTGGGGGTTTGCCTTCCTAACTCAAATTTTTGGTATTCTACGTCCACCTTGTTCCCTCTAGGATTACCAATCGTCTGCCTCCTTGCCATCCAACCTCTCCATTATTCAGTTGGCAACTACAGCGTTCCCTCATTGGCCATCTCCTAAAAAGTATCCATCATACTTGTTTCATCTCAAGCCCATTCCTAGTCCTACAATTTAAAGTCATTGATTCCTATCACACCAAACAAAAATATTGAATTGATTAGGCCCAATACCAAGCTAAGTGTGGCAGGAACCCACAACATTCCTAATCAGTCATACATATATAGATACATATAATTATAATGCATGACAATTACTATGGAAGCATAGCTAGTCCATTCCTCAAGGTCCTACAAGGATGAATGGCTCTGATACCATAATGTAACATCCTCCCAAGTACAACCTCATCCTTAAGTCATGACATCATACTCGAGAGTTGTTACTTATTAATTAGCGGACCTTTCTTAAATATCTATAGCAAGCTCGATTAACGTGTGTAATAACTAACTGTAATTCTATTAAAATATATAACAAGGAAACACAACATTTATTGAATACATAGTTAAGTCCAAAAAGAAACTCTCCTATGAGCTTTAGTACATATCTGTTCTCTATTATGTTTAATACATATACATACAATTATGTACAACATAATAAAAACACTAACTACTAAACTGCAATTGATTCCTTTTGTGTAGCAGCCCATAGTTCCTGGATCAACCTGAAATGACATGGAAACACAAAAACACATAGGGGTGAGAATTATATAATTCTCAATAGGGCATTTCCCCAAATACACAATCGTAATGTCATCTACATCATCCCAGCCACTTCGGTTTGTTAAGAAAAAGGTGATTATGCAATTTATAATAACAGTTCATTTTTCAAGTTCCAAACCATTATTCTGAAGTGGGTTCTTTTTAAAAATTGATCACTTTGTACACATTTATCATAAGTTCATAATTATAGTAAATAATGTCAATTAAAATGATTCATATGATACAAATATGTATATGCCAAATATAGTGAAATTATCTTTAATTGCCCTTAATAAATGAAGAGGACCTCATCGATCTCTTTCCCTCAACAAGTTGAAAAGGATCTCATCCTTCTCTATTTGCCCTCGACAAGTCAAAAGAAACTCATTTTCCTCTATTTGCCCTAAAAGGATCTCACTACCCTTTACAAGTCAAAAAGGATCTCACATCTCTCTATTTGTCTTCGACAAGTTGAAAGGATGTCATATCTCTCTATTTTCCCTTGACAAGTCAGAGAGGATCTTATGTTTCTTATGGCTATAGAACTTAATTTAATATATCATTCACTTTTCTTTTTCCAATGTATGCATAAAACACATATAGGCATTCATTCACATTGTGATTTCAATCATACCTCATAAACCACTATTTACTTCCTCTAGCATGCATTTATACATCACAAGTCACATGGCCAAATACTTAACATTAGGTATTCATGTCATACTAGAACCAAAATGCCATTACATTAACAATTCAAGTCTTGGGTTCATTTGCAGCAATTGGGCAGATTTCACACTATTGTAGCACGAATTTATTTGCTCATCAAACAATCAATTCGAAGGCTACAAAAATTATCCAAGACATTTCAATATGTCCATAAGGTTCCATAAACATTTCAAAGCAAAAAGAGTTCTCTAACTATGTTAAAAAAATTAGACAAGTTTGGAGCTCATAAACCTTTTAACCTCAACTTAGAACCCAAAATTCATAATTTTCAACCCTAAAATGATTGAATCAATTCAAAAGAAAAATCACAGTTACACTTCAAGATACACTCTATAAAAATTTCAAAGGAAAATTCAATCATTTGCTATGGAAAAAAATTAGACAAATTCGGCTTCAGTTCTAATAATCCAGGCAACATGGATACCATTTGGTTCTTGATATTTTTCAAGCATTTGCACTCAAAAAAAGAGCTTAAGAAAATTTTTGGAACTAGCCCAGAATGTTAGCTTCAACATATATTTTTTATAGCTCATGAAAATGCCCACAATTACCTCATAAAATTCATGATCAGTGGCTGCCTATACAAAAATCAAAAATCCAGCAGCATGGTTCAAAATCTCTTTCAGAAAAATGATTTCTAATATCATCCAAACACACCACCAAAATTAATACATCAATATCCATATATTATCAACCAATACAATTAAAATTTTCAAACCAATACCAACATAAATGCTTAGAATAAAAAAGAAAAGGCCAAAGAAAACCCTACTTTGGTGGCTTTAGAGATCTTGGCTCCAAAGGATGCTCCAAGAATGATTCCCTTCACTTCAAGGCCCTCAAACTAACACCAAACCCTCCCTTACACAGTAGAGTATTTGATATCAAAGTGAGAAGTGGTGAGGATTTCAAATTCAAATGGTTGGATTGATAGATCTTGACGAGTACAATAAGTTTTATGAACGGATCTTGGTGTTTTAATGACTTTGAGCTAGTGTTTTGGGGATTTGAAAGCAAGAATGAGGGTTTGGGGCAAGAACAATGGAGGACGTGTTCTTGGAGGGTGCTGGCGAAATTGATGATGATGGAGTGATAAGGTTGATATTTTATTCTTATCTTGGTTAGATATGTAAATTAAGTAGTCAAAATAGGTATTTCTTTCCTATTCAAAAAGAAATAATGAAATGGATGGCTAGGATTTAGTTTGATAGTCAAAGAATGAATATTGGCCATCCACTTGGCTCAAGATAAGTGGCTTACTTTAATTTGGTGAGCAAGTAGCTTTTTTGATGTTAAAATCATTCACCGAAATTCCATCGAACGGATGAGAGATTGGCACCCAAGTAAAAAATAATAAATGAGAGGCCATGATTGAAACTTACTTTACAAGTTTCAATCCTTGCCATCCACTTGCCATAAAGTGGTTGGTAAAGGTTATTTGGCCACCAAGTAACTTGTATGGTGTTAAAAACCACGCATCAAAACTCTACCGAATAAGTGAAACACCATACCGAGTAATAAATAATTCTGAAAAGCAATTCTAGGTATAACTTCTCATTCCTTACAATTTCTAATTTTAACCCTCTCTTTTCATAGTCCGGGGCATTTCCTAGTTGTAGATCTAGGGTTTCGGCTATCCAACGGGCCTTTGGCCCGTAAAGTCACTATTTACCCCTAGGAATTTTTTTTTAACATTCATTGGGCCATCCTCATCATTGCTAAAACTGTTAGATTTTTTAAATTATGACTAATAAAGCTCAAATTAATTTTTAAATAATTTTTAAGTTGTTACATTATCACCCACCTTAAAAAGAATTTTGCCCTCAAAATTCATTTAGAGACAATTTCAAAAGACAAATTTCATAAATCAAGCAAGGAATTCATGCACAGTTCAAACAATTCAATCAAATTCTAAACGTTCCTACCTCGGATTAAATTATCAGGTTGCGAGTTCTGCTTAACTCTTAGTGCTCTTGTGTGGTGGCTACTCATAAGTTTTGTATACCTATCTGGACACCCCAAATCTTATGTCCTAGCTTTCCACAACGGTAGCATACATTTTGTCCAGCCCTACAAGGTCTACCTTCATGGTTCTTCCCACATTTTGGGCAATCTTGTCTCATGGTTGACTATTGTTGTTGTTTATCCTTATGCAATTTGGGCTAAACCCTTCTTTGGGACGAGGCCTCCTTATAACCTCTGATATCAAGTGCCAGTTTCTTATAGAAATGACCTTAGTAGATTAGGCAATTGCTAACTTCTTATTGGAGTCCTCGGCACTTGTTCACCAAGGTTGCATAATCTCGGATCTCTAAGAGTCCCACAGCTTCAATGTCCTCACGTAAACCCCTTTTATACTTCATGCATTTCCAAGCTTCATCTGGTTCACGTTGATAAATTATAGAAAACTTTCATAGCTCGTCAAACTTGGCCGTATGTGTAACACCTAATTTTCTAACCTAATTTTCTTTAGAAATCAATTGAGGTTTTGTTAATAAGAATATTAAGTTTTGGTAGGCATAGGAATGATGAGAACAACTTTAGGTTCGAGCCAAAAAAAAAACATGAATAGTGTTTTGCGGGCCCAGGCCCCAGGTGGAAACCCTCTGAACTAGAAATGCCAAAGAACTAAAAGAGAAGGTTAAAGTTAGAAATAGTTATGAATAAGGATTTTATACCTGAATTTAATTTTCAGGTGATATTGGTTTAATTCGGTATTTTCTATTTCAAAATTTCTGTGCGATTTTTAACACGAAATCTATTTAATCTTTATAAATGAAGGAGTTTATCCATCTATATCAAGTGAATGGCTAAGATTCAATCTTGAATTACAAGATTGAATCATAGCCATCCAATTTACTTTCTTGGAGTCAAGATTATTCAATTACAAAATATCTTAGTCATTCATTAATGACAAGATAAATACAAGCTTTTTTCTTCCTCAAAAAGCAAGTGCAAGTTCGGCCAGCTTCCAAGGAAAATAGTAGCAGCCATACCTCCATTTTCAAGAGCTCAAGTTTCCATTTCAAAGCCATAAACACTAGCTTAGTGTTAGTGAAACTCCAAAATTCCTTCACTAAACTTATTATACACCTTGATCTCTACAAATCTAACGAACAAATCTCTATTCCTCATCAAATCCTACCTTGATACTTCACCCTCATTGAGTGAAGAAGGAGTTTGGACTGATTTGAGGAGTTTTGGGAGCAAGAAGGCAAGCTTAGAGCACCTTGGAAGGAGTCATTAGCTCACTAAAAGTAGGGTTTTTGCCTTTTTCTTGTGAAATTTTTGATCTATTTTAGCATGACTAGGTCTGAAATTTCTGATCATATTGATGGATAATATGTTGATATTGATGTGTGAATTTTGGTGGTGCATTTGGATGGTGTTAAAAAGGGGTTTTTATCAAAGGAAATTGGAACTAGGCTGTTGGATTTCTAGTTGTTCTACAAGTAGTAATTATGCACGAATTTTCTAGTATATTTCTGGTAATTAGATGATCTAAAAAATTTATATGTTGTATTGGACATATTAAACTAACTACATGAATTTTCTTAGGTGTTAATTTTAAATTTTACTGCCTCAAAAAAATCAAGAACCGAATGTGTCTGATGTTGTCCTGATGTTGTAATAGAAGCAATAAACTTGTCTGATTTTATTATCATAGCAATTCATTGAGATAGCTTATCAAATTTTTATAAAAAGCTAATAACATATTGAAGTGTCACTGTAAATTTTCTTGTGCATTGGTTCCATCAATTTCTAGGGTTAAAAATTTTAGGAACCCGGAATCTGGCCTTTAATTGGTGGCCCCCACCAATTTGTATATTTTACTGAAGTAATTATAGAACTCTCATTATCCTGAAATTTTTACAGGTTATTCTAGACATAGTGTCATATATAATTTTTGTGTCTCTTAGATGGCTGTTTGGATACACCAATTAAATGTTGAACCTAGAAAAAAATTCTGCAAGGTGCTAGAATGTGAAAATGGTTGAAATTTCATAATAGTATGATATCTATTCCAAGTCTATGGCATATGAATGCACACTAATTGTTTCAATTTCTTATTCATGAACCTCTAATATAATTGAATATTTGATTGTAAGGTAAACATGTTTTTGGGAAAAGAAAAAGAAATACATGATGCTGTTATGTGAGAACGCACAAAAATATTATGTATACATTATGTTGTTGCATATTTGAACATATGGGGAAAAGGAAACAAGGCTTGAGAGGATAGAGAGGGAAGGCAAAAATAAGGACTTCCCTAGAAAATTATAAGTCGATAGACGTATGGCTAGGAATAGAACTGTGTGTATCCGAAAATGGATAAAAATGAAGTCGATGATCACGAATAGGAATGAGCTCATGTCCTAGCAGTCTATTGTCCTCTATGAAATTATTAAATGTGGATGTGGCTCTATGTGAAACTAAGCCTTCCCTATGTTGAGAAATTGAGAAAAAAACGTGGAGTTGAGTTTATGGTTGTACATAATAGTACCTAATTGACTACTGGTGCCATTTAAGTTCTCGCAATCTATAGATTTTAGGATTGCTATTTATGACCTTTATACGAATATTGTATATGCATGAACTCCTTATTGTACTATGTGTAGCCTCCTTGGGAAACTACCTACTGAGAATTTTACAATATTCTCACCCCAGCTGTATGTATTGTATTGTTCAGATCCGCCAGATGCCGTCCTGGTGTTCTTCTTTGACTCGCCACAATGGGTGTGGCAATACGACCCAGCGTTGGACTCCATGTACGCGTCGGTTACTCCATGTACGATCGTTCCTTTAGTACTTCACGTTTGCAGACTTCGACCCCGCCTTCCCTTACGAGGGTGTGCCTCTCCATATGGCACATCCTGACGTGTTTGAAGTTCCCCTTGCTCCACCCGCACACCGCGCAGAAGCACCGTTTCTTTGTCCTTTTCGTCCACTCGGACCCCTGAGGCCCAGATGCTCCGATGGAGGTAAGGCCATCGCATCGATGGTCAATGGCTTCCTGTAAGGGAGGCGAGATTTGGAGATTTAGCATGTACATAGCAGGAGTGTAGTGTTAGGGCTTTACAGCCTAAACGATGTATTATTAGTTTTCTTTTGCTCCATTGTATCTATATGATATTTGTCGCTGGTATTTGAGGGTTAGGTATTTCGGTAGGGGACTAGCCTCGTTTGCTAAGAGTTTTGACTAGTTAGAGGTTGCTTCGTTGTTTTCTTTTCTTATGATGTATATATTGTAACCAAAACATGATGTCCATCTATATGAATGTGATTGTGGTAACATGTGTATCTAAACTCCTTTATCACGTTAATTTCCAACTAGTCTATTCTGACCGCTAATACTCTGCTAATCACTATGTCAATACTCGAGTAAAACATGGTAATTGGGAGGGTGTTACATGATGGTATTAGAGGGACTATCCTACAGCCTAAGGATTGGATCGGCTATGTTTCCGTAGTAACTGTCATGCATTATGATGCATATATGTATATATGTGTATGTATGACTGGTTAGACATGTTGTGGGTTATTGCCACACTTGGATTGGTATTGAGCCTGATCAACTCAATAGTTTGTTTGGTGTGATAGGACGATGACTTCAATCGGAGACTTAGAAGTGGAGCAAGAAATAACGCGAAATGATGAACACCTTTCGTGAGATGGCCGGGAATAAGAGAGCAAGCTGCGGTTGCTAACCAAATGATGGAAAGATTACACCGCAATGAAGGGCAGCACCCATTGGTAACTGGGAGGAAATGAAGTGGATGGGGAATACCAGAAATTGCTGAATTTAGAAAAGCAAACCCCCCGCCTTTTCGAGGAGCTTTCAACCCCTGGAAGGCGGAAGAGTGGATCAAGGCAATGGAAAAGATTTTCTAGCTTCTGCCTCAGAGATTCAAAAGGTGGCTTTTGCCACATATATGCTAGAAGAGATGCTGAATTCCTGGTGGGTGGGTACTAGAGGATTATTGAGCTTCCCAAACTGAGGTTGCTTGGATGTCTTTAAGGAGGCATTCTATCACAAGTACTTCCCGCTTCTGTGAGGAATGCAAAGGAGTTAGAATTTATAGGTCTTAGGCAAGGGCCTATGAGTGTGGCGGAATATACCGCCAAGTTTGAGGAACTTTGCAAATTTTCTACAATTTACCAATGTGACCCAGACGAAGTCTGGAAATGCATGAAATATGAAGGGGTCTATATGACGTGTACAAAGGTTAGGATTACCTGTGTGAGTTATCGTATGACCTTCTCGTATCCACCCCTACGAGCCTATTAGGACTTTTCAAGCATGTATGAACCTTTCTCTTCTTATAAATACTAGAGAATTTACTACTAATTTGTTTGCCTACCTTTATCTGGTTTAGAAGTCATTTTAGGTATGGATTGGCTGGTACCAAACTATGTGCTTTTACATTGTCCAACTAGAACTATATTTCTTTGCATCTTTTCTTTATTTCTGTGGTTTCCTTTTCTTTTTACTTAAACCTAGTGACACCTAACCCTAGTAAGGTGGACTAGGAATATGTTCTCAGCTAGTGAAATTGAAAGTAACCATGAAGTGAATGTGATTCCAGTGGTGAGAGATATAGATGTGTTCCCAGAGGATATCCAGAGTTTTCGCAGAAGAAGTCCAATTCTCCATTGAATTGGTCCTAGGGACGGGTCCTATTTCAATTGCTCCTTATAGGATGTCCCCTTAGAGTTGAAGGAATTAAAGTCCTAGATTAAAGAGCTACTAGGGAAACACTTCATTAGACCAAGTGCCTCGGGTAGGAGCCCTTCTTTGGTAAAGAAAAGGATGGGGGTATGAGACTTTGTGTGGACTATCGGAGTTGAATAAGGTAACGATCAAGAACAAGTACCCTCTGCCAAGAATTGATGACCTTCCTGGATCAATTACGTAGGGCAACCGTTTTTTCAAAGATTGATCTTAATCAGGTTACCATTAGATTCAAGTTCAGGATAAGGATATCCCCAAGATATTTAGAACTTGGTATGGACATTATGAGTATAAGGTGATGTCTTTTGGAATGACCAATGCTCCGGCGGTATTCATGGATTATATGAACCGAATCTTCCACCCATACTTAGATAGATTCGTAGTTGTCTTTATAGATGACATACTTATCTATTCAAGAACTAAAGAAGAACATACGGAGCATCTTAGGGTTGTGTTACAGATCCTAAGGGAGACGAAGCTATATGCTAAATCGTCAAAGTGTGAGTTCTGGATGAGAGAGGTTAAGTTCCTTGGCCATGTGGTATCACGAGAGAGTCTCCGATCCTAGCAAAGTAGAATCCGTGCTTAATTGGGACGGCCAACACCTGAAGATTCGAAGTTTTGGGATTAGCTGGATACTATAGGCGATTTATTATGGGTTTCTCCTAGCTAGCCCTATGTAACACCCTAATAATTAACCCAATACACCTAGGCAGTCTGATTAATTACTAGACTTTACTCTTTGCTTCAGTTCCTTAATCATGCTTTGAAAATACTTAGTGAAATTACGAGCCATTTTTTTTAAACATAATTGAAAACGTGAGCTGCTTAACGTGAATGATTTAGCAAAATTTAAAAGACACATAGGAATTTACAAACATCACATCATAATATATTGGCTCCATCATATAGCATCCATAATTACATATCATATAGATATTTTGCCTACCAACGAATAAGACTAAGTGTAGGCAATCTAATAAAACATAAATAATATATGGATGGAAGGACATCCATTAATGGCACCTAGTAATAACACTCAGGGATAGGGATAGATATCTGAAATATACGAGTGAAACTAGCAGATTCAAGTTCAGTACTTGAAGCCTCAATGTGATTCACGAACGCTTCCTTCTATTTTTGAAGACGAGATGGAAAGAAAAATAGAGGGAGTGAGAAACTTATAAAAAGAATCTCATAGGGTACTCACCTCATGATGCATTGTGTCATCATCATCGTCCCCAGGAACCTGGGTTATTATGAAATAGTGAGCATGCTAAGATTGATTTATTAAGTTCGAAAATATACTTTACCGAGGTTCGTCATTTTAATCATGCGTCTTATAATGCATCATAAACTTAGCATGTCATATTTATAATGAACTTTTCCTTTATATATAATAACATAGTTATGCATAAAATCACATCATATTCCTCATCATCATTTCATAATACTATGCATAGCAGAATATCATATTTCTCATCATCATCTCATAAATACTATGCATAGCAGAACATCATATTCACATAATGCATTTACTTAGTTTCTTAGGTGACTTAAAGTTACTTTCATCATCATTTTCCTGGGCCACCCTATGCTCCACCCTTTTGGGAGTAATCTAGGTTATGAGCTCATACCTTGCTAGTCGTCACGCATATACTTATCCCTTTTGATAAGTAAAATTTCGTCTCTACCCTTTTGAGAGAACAGACTAGGGGCAAGAATCACCTTTCACCGCCTATAGTTTGACGGGTCCAAAGGATCATTTTCTCATATATTTTGAGTCACCTTTAAGTCTTTGCATGTTATATCATAATACAATTCTTCATTCATAATCATCATAACATTTTCTCATTTATAGTCTTATGCCGAAATAATATATACCAACTGGAATCATGCATCTGGAGATTCCAGGAAGAGAGGTGGGTCACAATGGACACTTAAATACCAAATCTTTCCTTAGCCAGAATCTTTCCAAATTGCACTCTCAAGTAATACACTTTCTTAGGAACAAATATGTCTTTATTTCATGCATAAGTTTTCATTGTTTGCAACAACAACTATAACATACAAACCAGGAATCAATCAATGACACCAAATTCTTAATAAGCATCAAATCACATTTTAAGTACACATAAATTACTAGCTTCCCATAAAATTCTTACAAAGTTTTAAAACTCTTTTAAAACTAATTCCTTTTGTTAAACTTGAAAGAAGTCATAGGACTTTAGGCCTAAATTAACCATGGGACCGATTTATAACTTGAAAGAATGTTCATAATTAAATCTTTCACTTAAGATAAAAGGAGCAAGTCTTGAGCTTTAGAGATTTAGGTGACATCTTTGAATTATTACCATGCTATGCAACCTTATTTTAATCTTATCTTTATAAGGTGATAGCTTGGAATTATAAACATGATATGCAATTCCATTTCTTTATCTTTAAGATTTAAGGTGATAACTTGAAAATTAAACATGATGCAAGAACTTGTAATATAAACATGATGCAAGAAACTGGAGGCGTAATAGGGCAGGAGAGGGAGAAGAGAATCTTAAGCAAGAGCGCGGTAGTCCGCAGGGACCTGAGGAGATGAGAATTACATTTTTTTAAGCTCCAATTCTCAAGACTTCTTAAAGAATAAATTCTTTAACTCCAATTATCTCATTTCTTTGCTTATGATTCATAAGCAAGTCTTTGAGCTCTAGGATTTTTAGGTGATGACATAAAATAAACATGCCATGCATTGACTCTTTTAGCCATTATAAAATAAAGTGAGAGCATAAAATAAACATGAGATGCAACTTCTTTATTATCTTTAGAGATTAAGTGACAACTTGAAATTTAAACATGAAATGCAAGCTTGGAAATTTAAACATGAATATGCAAGTTCATTTATTCATTCTTGAGAATTTAGTGATGACATAGAAAGTAAACATGGTTATGCAAGGCATAAACTTAAACATGGATGCAAGTTCATTTTATTTCTTTACTAGAGCTCCTCCAAGACTTTAGAGAAATATAAATTCAACCCAATATATCTTAGCAAGACAAAGTGAAAAATACATCTTTCAAGTTCTAAACTCAAGATCATAAAAACATCATAAAAATATTATTCTTTAAAGTTTTGCATCAAGTGGAACTTTCAAGCTTTAGAGGCCTAACTTGTGATGGATTCACAACCCACCCTCAAGGTCCTCATCATCAAGCCATCATCTTAGTCCCACCTAGGCCATATGGCTGAATTGTTCAAAGAAAAAGGAAGAAGAAAACCAAATGGAAAAACTAGAGAAATCCATGAAATCATCATTTTGAACCAAGAACAACACTTAGCAAAGCATAGAAATAAACTTAAAAACAACTCCCTACCTAATCTGATTTGAAGGAAAGGAAGAGAACTTGGTTTCCTTGAGTGAAATGAAAGAAAATATTCTTGAAAACTTGAAGAAAGAATTCAGCCAAGAGGAGGAGGAAATGAGAGCTTTTGGTGCTCCTAAAACTAGAATTTGTGTAAGTTATGAACTAAGCATCTAAACTATCTTCAAGCATGCCTATTTATAGAGATTTTGCAGCTCATAAATGGACAAAGGAAGGAAAGAAATCTGACCAAAAATTAGAGAAAAAAATAAGGAAGAAAAATCATTTTGTTTGGTGGCTTAAAACATGGAATCATGTTTCCATGTTTTCATGATTCTTTGTTTTCATTCTTTGGATTTTTGTGTAATAATTTTCTGACTTATTACTCAATAATTTCGTGCATTACAGCCTTGTGGAAGAGGATTTTGTGTGTTCCATGTATTTTTTAGGTGTAGGCAAGGTATTCATGCAATTTAGAGAATTTACGGTTAAGGGTTTAAGTGAATTACTAAGCAATTTGGGTGTTTTAAGCAATTTTAGGTTCTAATCAATCTAAATAAATAATTTTGACTCTAGATTAGTAATTAGAATTTAATAAGCTTTAATTTGAGCCTAATATTGCTTAGGTTTCGTTACGAATCAAAAATCTCAAAATTTGTAAAACTACAAAGAGAGGGGCAAAACGGTCATTTTACTTAAAAATTGCCCGAGACCCGAGCTTAACCAATGGTTAATCATGGCTTAAAAACACCTTTTAACACATTTTAGTGAGGTTCGGGCTAGCGGCACGCAATTAAGTTAAAACGCTAAGGGCGTTTTGGTCATTTCGCGTAAAAGCTCAAAATTAGGATTCTTCTCCTCTATTAACACACATAACACAAACAATCCCTTATTAACATCAAAACATCCCCTTGAGGATGGGTGGGGCCCACGATCCTCATTTTCTAGTAAAATAACCTCAGGGCATTTTGGTCATTTTACACAACAGAAATTGGGTTTGCAATACTTGCACGAATTGCTCCTAACTTCTCTTCTAACGTTATATTCCTTTATTAAGGATTGTTTGGTCTCAAATTTTATATAATATTTACCTACGGTAATTCGGTAATTCCTAATGATAGTAAAAATTACAGTAAAAATTGGGCGTACACCTACCTTTGACAAAGTTAACCCGAAAGAATGCTAAATTCAAATGGACGCGTGTGAGAGTAGTTTTCAGGAGTTGAAGCAAAAGTTGACCACGGCTCCTGTCTTGGTGCTACTCGATTAGTATGGACCCTCGAGGTTTATTGCGATGCTTCTAGTAAGGGCTTAGGATGTGTGTTATGTAGCACCAAAACGTGGTTGCCTATGCTTCACGGCAAGAGACCCCATGAAGTGAACTACCCAACGCATGATCTTGAGCTTGCAACTGGTTTTTGCTCTGAAGATCTAGCGACACCATCTTTATGGTGTACAATTAAATGTCTTCTCTAATCACAAAAGTTTAAAATATCTTTTTGATAAAAAAGAGTTGAATATGAGACAGAGACAATGGATGGAATTCCTCAAGGATTATGAGTTTAGCCTGATTACCATCCAGGCAAGGCAACCATTGGCTGATGCATTGCAGGAAGTCCTGAGTATGGTGTGCATGATGATCAAGGAAACGGAACTAGTAGAAGGCTTTAAGAAGCTTAGCCTGGGTACGTTTGTGAGCCCTGAAGGTGTAGTGTTAGGTCAGATCAAGTAACGAGCGAGTTCAGGAACGAATTTTGGCTGCACAACCCGAAGACCAAGGGCTTCAAGAGATTTTAAAATCAGTTCATACCAAGAAGTTGCCAGAATTTACTCAAGACCAAGGTATATGGAGATATAAGGATAGGGTCTGTGTACCTGCAAGTGGTAAACTTAGGATGAGATTTTAAAGGAGGCACACAAAGGTGAATTCACTATACACCCTGGGACTAGTAAAATGTATGCAGATCTTAAAAGAATGTTTTGGTGGCCTGGAATGAAGAGAAATATAGTGGAGTTTTCGGAAGTGCCTAACTTGTCAACGGATCAAAATAGAACACCAAAAGCTGGCTGAAACCTTACACCCTTAGAAATCCTAGAATGGAAGTGGGAAAGTATCTCCATGGACTTTGTAATGGGTTTGCCTAGGACATCGTAGGTCATGACGCTATATGGGTGATAGTGAATAGATTGACTAAATCGCTCATTTCTTACCCATTAAAGTTAATTATCCTCTAGATAAGTTAGCTTCTTTGTACATTCAAGAAATAGTAAGACTACACGTGTTCCTTCTTCAATAGTTTCCGATAGGGATCCTCGTTTTACTTCAAGATTTTAGGGAGCTTTCCAAAGGGCTTTTGGAACCAAGCTGTTTTTGAGTACGGCTTATCATCCCCAAATAGACGGAGGCTGAACGCACCATACAAACTTTAGAAGACATGCTGAGGGCATGTGTGATTGAGCAGAAAGGGAGTTGGGATAAACTACTTCCATTGGTGGAGTTTGCTTATAATAACAGCCATCATGCTAGTATTGGCATGGCCCCATATGAGGCTTTGTATGGGAGGAAATGTCAGTCTCCATTATATTGATACGATTCGGGGGAAGCAAGATTGTTGGGCGGATCTAGTTAATGAGACGATGGAACAAATCCAGAAAATCAAGGATAAAATCCTCATTGGCAAAGCCGTCAAAAGAGCTATGCAGATAACCAAAGGAAGCCTTTAGAGTTTAAAGAGGTAGAACATGTATTCCTGAAAGTTACACCCACTACGGAGTAGGTAGAGCTTTAAAGGTCAAAAAGTTGTCCCCTAGGTTTATAGGCCTTTTCCAAATCCTTCGACGAATTGGTAAGCCTGCATCAGATAGCCTTACCCTGCATTTATCCAACCTTCATGATGTCTTCCACGTATCTCAACTTAGAATGTATTATCAGATCTAACCCATATCATTGAACTCGAATCCATACAGTTATGGGATGACTTAACGTTTCAAGCCCCTCCTATTCAGATCGTAGATAGAAAAGTCAGGCAACTGAGAAATAAATCGGTGCAAGCTAGTAAAAGTGGCTTGGGGTGGACCAGGGAGTGAAGAATATGCATGGGAACTAGAGTTGAACATAAAGAAAGACGCAGGAAATTGTTTCCAGGTATGAAATTTTGAGGACAATTTTTATTAAGGTGGATGGTAATGTAACACCCTAATTTTCTAACCTAATTTTCTTTAGAAATTAATTGAGGTTTTGTTAATAAGAATATTAAGTTTCTGATAGGCATAGGAATGATGAGAACAACTTTAGGTTCGAGCAAAAAAAAAAAACATGAATAGTATTTTGGGCCTACAGGCCCTCGGGAGAGCCAAAACCAAGATTAGGAAAATGCCCAGAACTGAGAAAAGAGGGTTAAAATTAGAAATAGTTATGAATAAGGATTTTATACCTGAATTTAATTTTCGGGTGATATTGGTTTAATCGGGTTAATTTTTTACTAGTTCGGTGAAATTTAATGTGATTTTTAACACAAAATCTATTTTAATCCTTATAAAGTGAAGGAGTTTATCCATCTATATCAAGTGAATGGCTAAGATTCAATCTTGAATTACAAGATTGAATCATAGCCATCCAATTTACTTTCTTGGAGTCAAGATTATCCAATTACAAAATATCTTAGTCATTCATTAATGACAAGATAAATACAAGCTTTTTTCTTCCTCAAAAAGCAAGCACAAGTTCGGCCAGCTTCCAAGGAAAATAGCAGCAGCCATACCTCCAGTTTCAAGAGCTCAAGTTTCCATTTCAAAGCCATAAACAATAGCTTGGTGTTAGTGAAACTCCAAAATTCCTTCACTAAACTTATTCTACACCTTGATCTTTACAAATCTAACCGAACAAAATCTCTATTCCTCATCAAATCCTACCTTGATAATTCACCCTCATTGAGTGAAGAAGGAGTTTGGACTGATTTGAGGAGTTTTGGGGAGCAAGAAGGCAAGCTTAGAGCACCTTGGGGTCAAGGAGTCATTAGCTCACTAAAAGTAGGGTTTTTGCGCCTTTCTTGTGAAATTTTTCTGATCTGTTTTGGCATGATTAGGTCTAAAATTTCTGATCATATTGATGGATAATATGTTGATATTGATGTGTGAATTTTTGGTGGGTTTGGATGGTGTTAAAAAGGGGTTTTTATCAAAGGAAATTGGAACTAGGCTGTTGGATTTCTAGTTGTTCTGCAAGTAGTAATTATGCACGAATTTTATGGTATATTTCTAGGTAATTAGATGATCTAAAAAATTTATATTGTAGTGGACATCTTAAACTAAATACATGAATTTTCTTAGATGTTAATTTTAAATTTTACTGCCTCAAAAAAATCAAGAACCGAAATGTGTCTATGTTGTCCTGGATGTTGTAATAGAAGTAATAAACTTGTCCGATTTTATTATCATAGCAATTGATTGAGATAGCTTATCAAATTTTTGCACAAAGCTAATAACATATTGAAGTGTCACTGTAAATTTTCTTGTGCATTGGTTCCATCAATTTCTAGGGTTAAAAATTGTAGAACCCGGATCTGCCTGTGAATTGGTGGCCCCTGACCACAGATTTGTATATTTTACTGAAGTAATTATAGAACTCTGATTGTCTTGAAATTTTTACAGGTTATTCTAGACACATTGAAGTGTCATATATAATTTTTGTGACTCTTAGGATGGCTGTTTGGATACACCAATTAAATGTTGAACCTAGAACAAAAATTCTTCCAAGGTGCTAGAATGTGAAAATGGCTAAAATTTCATAATAGTATGATATCTATTCCAAGTCTATGGCATATGAATGCACACTAATTGTTTCAATTTATTATTCATGAACCTCTAATATAATTGAATATTTAATTGTAAGGTAAACATGTTTTTGGGAAAAGAACAAGGAATATATGATGCTCTTATGTGAGAACGCACAAAAATATTATATATACATTATGCTGTTGCATATTTAACATATGGGCAAAAAGAAACAAGGCTTAGAGGGGATAGAGAAGGAAGGCAAAAGTAAGGACTTCCCTAGAAAATTATAAGTCGGTAGACGTATCGGCTAGGATAGAACTGTGTGATTCGGAAATGGAAAAAAATGAAGTCCGATGATCACGAATAGGAATGAGCTCATGTCTTAGCAATCTATTGTCCTCTATGAAATTATTAAATGTGGATGCAGCTCTATGTGAAACTAAGCCTTCCCTATGTTGAGAAATTGAGAAAAAAAAACGTGGAGTTGAGTTTATGGTTGTACATAATAGTACCTGATTGACTATTGTGGTGCCATTCTAAGTTCTCGATCTATAGATTTTAGGATTACTATTTATGACCTTTATACGAATATTGTATTTGCATGAACTCCTTATCTGTACTATGTGTAGCCTCTAGGGAAACTACCCTATTGAGAATTTTACAATATTCTCACCCTAAGTTGTGTGTATTGTATTGTTCAGAATCTCCAGATGCCATCCCTAGTGTTCTTCTTTGACTCGCCACAATGGGTGTGGCAATACGACCCAGCGTTGGACTCCATGTACACCATCGGTTACTCCCAATTCCATATATATATGTTTTTCGATCGTTCCTTTAGTACTTCATGTTTGCCAGACTTCGACCCCGCCTTCCCTTACGAGAGTGTGCCTCTCATATGGCACATCCTGACGTGTTTGAGGTTCCCCTTGCTCCACCCGCACACCCGCCAGGAAACACCCATTTCTTCATCCTCCTCATCCGACTTGGACCCCTCGAGGGCCCACGCTCCAGTGGAGGTGAGGTCATCGCACCGATGGCCAACGGCTTCCTGTAAGAGGAGGTGAGATTTGCAAGACTGTTGGCATGTACATAGTAGTAGTGTAGTGTTAGGTTACGGCCTACAAACCGATGTATTATTAGTTTTCTTTTGCTCCGTTGTATCTATATGATATTTTGTTGCTGAGTATTTGAGCAGGTTAGGTATTTCGTAGGGGGACTAGCCTCGTTTGCTACAGAGTTTTGACTAGTTAGAGGTTGCTTCGTTGTTTTTTTTCTTATGATGTATATATTGTAACCAAAACATGATGTCCATCTATATGAATATGATTGTGGTAACATGTGTATCTAAACTCCTTTATCACTTAATTCCGACTAGTATAGATCGGAGCAGGAATACTCTCCTAATTACTATGTCAATACTCGAGTAAAACTTGGTAATTAGGAGGGTGTTATAGTATACTCTGCTATACTCATAGATCCTTGCTTAAGTGTCATTCCTCACCGAAGTAGGGAAATACTTATGGTAAACGATTCCTGAAGATATCCTAGGTGACTTCAGTTTGAAAAGCCTCGATAGTCCCTTGGTGCCAACCCATCAAAATTCAGTGTCTGAGCATATAGTTAGCAAATGCCACCTTTTGGATCTCAATGCAAGGAAGACTGAAAATCTTCTCCATGGCTTTAATCCATTCTTCGGCTTTACTTGGATTGAAGCCTCCTTGAAATGGTGGGGGGTTTGCCTTCCTAAACTCGGCAAATTTTTTGTATTCTACGTCCACCTCGTTCCCTCCAAGATTACCAATCGGATTCTACTCCTCATTGCCATCCAACCTCTCCATTATTTGGTTGGCAACTAACATTTCCCTCATTGCTTAACCATCTCCCAAAAGTATCCATCATACTTGTTTCATCTCCAGCCCCATTCCTAGTCCTACAATTTAAAGTCATTGATTCCTATCACACCAAACAAAAATATTGAATTGATTAGGCCCAATACCAAGCTAAGTATGGCAGTAACCCACAACATTCCCAATTAGTCATACATATATAGATACATATAATTATAATGCATGACAATTACTAGAGCATAGCTAGTGCATTCCTCAAGGTCCTACAAGGATGAACGGCTCTGATACCATAATGTAACATCCTCCCAAGTACAACCTCATCCTTAAGTCATGACATCATACTCGAGAGTTGTTACTTATTAATTAGCGGGCCTTTCTTAAATATCTATAGCAAGCTCGATTAACATGTGTAATAACTAAGTCTAATTCTATTAAAATATATAGCAAGGAAACACAACATTTATTGAATACATAGTTAAGTACAAAAAGAAACTCTCCTATGAGCTTTAGTACATATCTTTCTCTATTATGTTTCAGACATATACATACAATTATGTACAACATAGTAAAAACAATAACTACTAAACTCCTATTCTGATTCCTTTTGTGTAGCCCCATAGTTTCCTGATAAACCTGAAATGACATAGAAACACAAAAACACAAAAGGGTGAGAATTATATAATTCTCGAAGGGCATTTCCAAATACACAATCGTAATGTCATCTACATCATCCTAGCCACTTCATTTGTTAAGAAAAAGGTGATTATGCAATTTATAATAACAGTTCATTTTTCAAGTTCCAAACCATTATTCTGAAGTGGGTTCTTTTTAAAATCGATCACTTTGTACACATTTATCATAAGCTTATAATTCAGTAAATAGTGTCAATTAAAATGATTCGATATGATATAAATATGTATATGCCAAATATAGGGAAATTATCTTTAATTGCCTTAATAAATGAAGAGGACCTCATCGATCTCTATTGCCCTCAACAAGTTGAAAAGGATCTCATCCTTCTCTATTTGTCCTCGACAAGTAAAAAGGAACTCATTTTTCTCTATTTGCCCTCGACAAGTCGAAAAGGATCTCACATCTCTCTATTTGTCTTTAACAAGTCTAAAGGATGTCATATCTCTCTATTTTCCCTTGACAAGTCAGAGAGGATCTCATGTTTCTTATGGCTATAGAACTTAATTCAATATATCATTCACTTTTCTTTTTCAATGTATGCATAAAACACATATAGGCATTCATTCACATTGTGATTTCAATCATACCTTATAAACCACTCTTTACTTCCTCTAGCATGCATTTATACATCACAAGTCACATGGCCAAATACTTAACATCAGGTATTCATGTCATACTAGAACCAAAATGCCATTACATTATCAATTCAAGTCTTGGGTTCATTTCCAGCAATTGGACAGATTTCACACTATTGTAGCACGAATTTATTTGCTCATCAAACAATCAATTCGAAGGCTTCAAAAATTATCCAAGACATTCAATATGTCCATAAGGTTCCATAAACATTTCAGAGCAAAAAGAGTTCTCTAACTATGTTAAAAAAATTAGACAAGTTTGGTGCTCAGAAACCTCTTAACCTTAGCTAAAACCCAAAATTCATAATTTTTAACCCTAAAATGATTGAATCAATTCAAAAGAAAAATCACAGTTACACTTCAAGATACACTCTATAGAAATTTCAAAGGAAAATTCAATTATTTGCTATGGAAAAAAATTAGACAAATTCAAGCTTCAGTTCTAATAATCCAGGCAACATGGATACCATTTGGTTCTTGATATTTTTCAGAATTTGGACTTAAAAACAGAGCTTAAGAAAATTTTGGAACTAGCCCAGAATGTTAGCTTCAACATATATTTTTTCTAGCTCATGAAAATGCCTACAATTACCTCATAAAATTCGTGATCAGTGGCTGCCTATACAAAAATTGAAAATCTAGCATCATGGTTCAAAATCTCTTTTTCAAAAAATGATTTCTAACATCATCCAAACACACCACCAAAATTAATACATCAATATCCATATATTATCAACCAATACAATTAAAATTTTCAAACCAATACCAATCATAAATGTTCAGAATAAATTTGGAAAGAAAAGGCCAACGAAAACCCTACTTTGGTGGCTTTAGAGATCTTGGCTCCAAAGGATGCTCCAAGAATGATTCCCTTCACTTTAAGGCCCTCAAACTAACACCAAACCCTCCCTTACACAGTAAAGTATTGATATCAAAGTGAGAAGTGGTCAGGATTTCAAATTCCAATGGTTGGATTGATAGATCTTGACGAGTAGAACAAGTTTTATGAACGGATCTTGGTGTTTTAGTGATTTTGAAATAGTGTTTTGGGGATTTGAAAGCAAGAAGGAGGGTTTGGGGGCAAGAACAATGGAGGATGCGTTCTTGGAGGGTGCTGGAGGAAATAATCGATGATGGAGTGATAAGGTTGATATTTTATTCTTATCTTGGTTAGATATGTAAATTAAGTAGTCAAAATAGGTATTTCTTTCCTATTCAAAAAGAAATAATGAAATGGATGGCTAGGATTTAGTTTGATAGTCAAAGAATGAATATTGGCCATCCACTTGGCTCAAGATAAGTGGCTTACTTTAATTTGGTGAGCAAGTAGCTTTTTTGATGTTAAAATCACACCGAAATCCCAAGAACGGATGAGATATTGGCTTCCAAGTAAAATATAATAAATGGGAGGCCATGATTGAAACTTACTTTCAAGTTTCAATCCTTGCTCCACTTGGCATAAGGTGGTTGGTAAAGGTTATTTGGCTACCAAGTAACTTGTATGATGTTAAAAACCACACATCAAAACTCTCCGAAAGTGAAACACCATACCGAGTAATAAATAATTAATTGAAAAGTAATTCTAGGTCTAACTTCTCATTCCTTACAATTTCTACTTTTAACCCTCTTTTTCTTAGTCCAGGGCATTTCCTAGTCCCGGATCTAGGGTTTGTATCCGACGGCCTTGCCCGGAAGCCGCTAATCACCCACTGCTCAGGAATTTTTTTTAAACATATTCGTTGGCCATCCTCATCGTTGCTAAAACTATTAGATTTTTTAAATTATGACTAATAAAGCTCAAATTAATTTTTAAATAATTTTCAAGGTGTTACATTACCACCCACCTTAAAAGAATTTTGCCCTCAAAATTCATTTGGAGACAATTTCAAAAGACAAATTTCATAAATCAAGCAAGGAATTCATGCACAGTTCAAACAATTCAATCAAATTCTAAACATTCCTACCTCGGATTAAATTATTAGGTTGTGAGGTCTGCTTAACTCTTAGTGCTCTGTGTGGTGGCTACTCAACAAGTTTTGTATACCTATGGACACCCAAATCTTATGTCCTAGTTTTCCACAACGGTAGCATACATTTTGTCCAACCCTACAAGGTCTACCTTCATGGTTCTTCCCACATTTTGGGCAATCTTATCTCATGGTTAATGTTGTTGTTGTTTATCCTCATGCAATTTGGGTGAAACTACTTCTTTGGGAGGAGGCCTCCTCATAACCTCGGTCTTCAAGTGCCAATCTCTTATTAGAAATGTCCTTAGCAGATTGGGCAATTGCTAACTTCTTATTGGAGTCCTCTACACGACGGCACTTGTTCACCAAGGCTGCATAATCAGGATCTCTAAGAGTCCCAAGCTTCAACATCCTCATGTAAACCCCCTTTATACTTCATGCATTTCCAAGCTTCATCTGGGTCACGTTGATAAATTGTAGAAAACTTTCATAGTTCCTCAAATTGGCCGTATACTCTGCTATACTCATAGATCCTTGCTTAAGTGCCATAAACTCCAAGCTCTTTTGTATTCCTCACCGAAGTAAGGAAATACTTATGGTAGAACCAATTCCTGAAGATATCCAGGTGACTTCAGTTCAGAAGCCTTGAATAGTTCCTTGGTGCCAACCCATCAAAATTCATGTCTACTCTAGCATATAGGTAGCAAATGCCACCTTTTGGATCTCAATGCAAAGAAGAACTGAGAAAATCTTCTCCATGGCTTTAATCCATTCTTCGACTTTACTTAGATTGAAGGCTCCTTGAAATGGTGAGGGGTTTGCATGAACTGGCAAATTTTTGGTATTCTACGTCCACCTCATTCCCTCCAGGATTACCAATCGGATTCTGCTCCTCATTGCGACTCAACCTCTCCATTATTCGGTTGGCAACTACAGCTGTTTCCCTCATTGCTATGGCCATCTCCCAAAAAGTATCCATCATACTTGTTTCATCTCCTACCCATTCCTAGTCCTCCATTTAAAGTCATTGATTCCTATCACACCAAACAAAAATATTGAATTGATTAGGCCCAATACCAAGCTAAGTGTGAGGTAGCCCACAACATTCCCAAGCAGTCATACATATATAGATACATATAATTATAATGCATGACAATTACTACGAAAGCATAGCTAGTGCATTCCTCAAGGTCCTACAAGGATGAACGGCTCTGATACCATAATGTAACATCCTCCCAAGTACAACCTCATCCTTAAGTCATGATATCATACTCAAGAGTTGTTACTTATTAATTAGCGAACCTTTGTTAAATATCTATAGCAAGCTCGATTAATGTGTGTAATAACTAAGTGTAATTCTATTAAAATATATAACAAGGAAACACAACATTTATTGAATACATAATTAAGTACAAAGAAACTCTCCTATGAGCTTTAGTACATATCTGTTCACTATTATGTTTAAGACATATACATACAATTATGTACAACATAATAAAAACACTAACTACTAAAATCCTACAATCCGATTCCTTTTGTGTAAGCCCCATAGTTCTTTGGATCAACCTAGAAATGACATGGAAACACAAAAACACATAGGGGTGAGAATTATATAATTCTTAGTAGGGCATTTCCCAAATACACAATCATAATGTCATCTACATCATCCCAGCCACTTTGGTTTGTTAAGAGAAAGGTGATTATGCAATTTATAATAACAGTTCATTTTTCAAGTTCCAAACCATTCTTCTGAAGTGGGTTCTTTTTAAAAATCAATCACTTTGTACACATTTATCATAAGCTCATAATCATAGTAAATAATGTCAATTAAAATGATTTGATATGATAGAAATATGTATATGCCAACTATAGGGCAATTATCTTTAATTGCCCTTGATACATCGAAGAGGACCTCATCTATCTCTATTTTCCCTAGATAAGTTGAAAAGGATCTCATCCTCTCTATTTGCCCTCGATAATTCAAAAGGATCTCATTTTTCTTTATTTGTCCTCGACAAGTTGAAAAGGATCTCACCTCTCTCTATTTGCCTTCGACAAGTGGAAAGGATCTCATCTCTCTATTTGCCCTCGATAGTCAAGAGAGATCTCATGTTTCTTTATTGCTCTTGACAAGTCAAAGAGGATCTCATGTTTCTTATGGTTATAGAACTTAATTCAATATATCATTCACTTTTCTTTTTCCAATGCATGCATAAAACACATATAGGCATTCATTCACATTGTGATTTCAATCATGCCTTATAAACCAACTCTTTACTTCCTCTAGTATGCATTTATACATCATAAGTCACATAGCCAAATATTTGACATCAAGTATTCATGTCATATTAGAACCAAAATGCCATTACATTATCAATTCAAGTTTTGGGTTCATTTCCACAATTAGGCAGATTTTACACTATTGTAGCATGAATTTATTTGCTCATCAAACAATCAATTCAGAAGCTATAAAAATTATCCAAGACACTTCAATGTATCACAAGGTTCCATAAACATTTCAGAGCAAAAAGAGTTCTAAACTATGTTAAAAAAATTAGACAAGTTTGGTCCTAGAAACCACTTAACCTCAACTCAGAATCCAAAATTCATAATTTTTAACCATAAAATGATTGAATCAATTCAAAATAAAAATCAAGTTACACTTCAAGATGTTTCAACACTCTGTAAAAATTTTAAAGAAAATTTAATCATTTTCTATGGAAAAAAATTAGGCAAATTCACAGCTTCAATTTCAATAATCCGCAGCATGGATACCATTTCGGTTCTTGATATTTTTGAAGCATTAGGAGTCAAAAACAGAGCTCAAGAAAATTTGTACAACTAGCCTACTATATTAGCTTCAACATATATTTTTCCTAACTCATGAAAATGCCACAATTCCCTCAAAAATTTGTGATCAGTTCTTGCCTATACAAAAATTGAAAATCCAGTAGCATGGTTCAAGACCTCTTTTCACAAAATGATTTCTAACATCATCCAAATATACCACAAAAACTAATAAATTAATATCCATATATTATCAACCAATACAATCAAAATTTTTGGACCAATACCAATCATAAATGTTTAGAATAAATTTGGAAAGAAAAAGCCAAAGAAAACCCTACTTTGGTGGCTTTGGGATCTTGGCTCCAAAGAATGTTTCAAAGAATGCTCCAAGAATGATTGCTTTCACTTCAAGGCCCTTAAACTAACACCAAACCCTCCCTTACGCCGTAGAGTATGTGATATCAAAGTGAGAAGTGGTGACGATTTTGAAATTCCAATCATTTGGATTGATAGATCTTGATGAGTAGAACAAGTTTTATGAATGGATCTTGGTGTTTTAGTGGTTTTAAGCTAGTGTTTTGGGGATTTGAAAGTAAGAATGAGGGTTTGGGATCAAGAACAACGGAGGAGGTGTTCTTGGAGGGTGCTAGCCAAAATTGATGATGATGGAGTGATAAGGTTGATATTTTATTCTTATCTTGGTTAGATATGTAAATTAAGTAGTCAAAATAGGTATTTCTTTCTTATTCAAAAAATAATAATGAAATGGATGGCTAGGATTTGGTTTGATAGTCAAAGAATGAATATTGGCCATCCACTTAACTCAAGATAAGTGGCTCACTTTAATTTGGTGAGCAAGTAGCTTTTTCGTTAAAATCGCACACCAAAATTCCAGTCAACGGATGAGATATTGGCTCCGAGATAAAATATAATAAATGAAAGGTCATGATTGAAACTTACTTTTCAAGTTTCAATCCTTTCCATCTACTTGGCATAAAGTGGTTGGTAAAGGTTACTTGGCCACGAGTAACTTGTACGGTGTTAAAAACCGCTATTAACTTTACCGAACGGGTGAAATCGTACTGGGTAATCAAACATTAACTGAAAATTAATTCTAGGTATAACTTCTCATTCCTTACCATTTCTAATCTTAACCCTTTCTTTTCTCTCCAGGCATTTCTAATTCATGCCGTCTCAAAAAAAAAATTTAAACACATCTATTGGGTCATCCTCATCGTTGCTAAAACTGTTAGATTTTTGAAATTATAACTAATAAAGCTGAAATTAATTTTAAAATAATTTTCAGGGTGTTATAGAAAAGGCTGATATTTCAGGTTGTTTACTTCCCATTAACTTTGATTCTCGTGTCATGAATTATATTCTATTTCGCATTTTGCATCCTCGGCTCACCAATTTTGTAACGTCAACTAGGGAAGATATGATTTTGATATGGGCTTTGTTCCTCGTCGCCAAATCAATTGGGCTCATCTTGTACACTATAGTATGCAAAAAGCCTTTAAGGCAAATGCGCCGCTCCTATATGCTCACTTGATTACCATGTTTATGGAGTACTTTGATGTTTCGTTATTACAAGAATTTTGTCAAAGTTCAACGTTCTTATGCTATTAGTCCTGGTGCAATTTCTTGCTTCGGTTACAAAAAGAATCATCTTGAATCAATAGGTTTGCAAGAAGGATTTTGAGTCTAGAGGATCAAGTGGAAAGCACTTCATCCCTCCGCATACTTTGGCCTCGGATCCATCCTCTTTCACCATGTCCGAACTCTCTTTGAGTTGCATTCTCTTCGTGTTTATATTGGAAAATGGTTCAACTCTCTGATTCTCGCATGGCTCGCCTTGAGGGGATATGGGATATATCCATCATCACCTTGGTATTCATGAGGATTCTATCATCGATGATACGCCATAGCTTTAATTTATTTTTGCTTATGGACTTTTAGTTAGTTTATGGACTCCGTTCTCACTTTAGTTATTTTTGTATTGTAGTTGGACTTACTATATCATGACTAATATCATAGATTATGTTTTGTGGGTTTTGATGATGGATATGATAGTTGGTTTTAATATGCTTATTTCTTTTTTATAATGCTAAAGGGGAGAGAAATATGGTGAGGTTATTTTCAATGATTAAGGAGGAGCATGTAGTTTGCATGTTGTTTGTCCATGAAAGTCCATGCATATTCTTAGGGGGAGTGAACACAATCCATATTTTGTCATATCTATTATTGCTCCTCACCCAAGATGGTTGTCATCATCAAAAAGGGGGTGAATGTGAATATTATGTTATAGGTTTTGATGATGCCAAAAAGCAAATGACAAAAGGTGAAAGCACAAGAGCATGGAGTTTCTTGAAGATGAACAAGTCAAATAATCAAGTCAAATGGTTAGAATAATTAGGACTTAGATTACTTTGTTAAAAGGTTTTTATTTAATAAGTTGATTTGGCCCTTGTTAAGTTAATCAAGGTTTTAATCTAAGGAATGAGTTTGATTCTAGGAAAATTTGATTTAAAAGGATTTAATTGTTTTTAAGTGAAGATTTTGATTTGATTTGTGAAAACATGAGTTTAATTTGAAAGCATATGTATGAAAGATGTTTAAAAATGTTTTTAGAATGAAAAGTGAGTTAAGGTATGTTAAAACTTTAATTTTTCAATTTCTATAATATTGTAATTGATTACCATATAATGTAATTGATTACCATGCTGTTCATGTGCCCAGGAATTTTAAATTTGATATGTGTAATCGATTACATGAAATGTAATCGATTACCAGCTGACAGTTGCCAGAATTCAAAATTTGAACTATGTAATCGATTACCATTCAAGTAATCGATTACCAAACCCATAAATGTGCAAATGGGTATGTTTTGAAGAGACACATCTTTGGGATTAATCGGATGGTCCAGATTTTTTTCTAAAATATACTTTTAACACCTATTAAGGCATGAAAAACATATTGCAAAGATCATTTTTAACAATCATTCTCATTCATCAATCATTTGTTCTGTAACACCCTAATATTTAACCCCAATACACCTAGGACGTATCAAGATTAATTATTAGTTATTACTTCTCTTTAAATTCATTTACAAAATACTTACAGAAATACAGGTAAATTTTTTTTTTGAAATGATTCATGTAAAACAAAGTGCGAGCCTTTGCGCATAACATTAATGTAACGTGAAGCGAAGAATAAATAAAACATACAGAACATAAGCATTAAAGAACACATCCATCATGAAAACATTCCTCATCACATTAGATAACATAGTTTAGTACAATACCACTGGAATGTAAAAGAAACATAAAGTCTTACCCATATAGTGGGAGTTGCATACAACAACATAAAATAAGAAACATAAAAACAAATACATGAAACAACCCCCAAAGATACTCCCGCAGGAAGCAACCCTCCTCTAGAACCT
>JAMLFY010000011.1:26262819-26332781 GCA_030441495.1 Dalbergia oliveri
AGGTGAGGTAATGGCTAATTAAGGTTGTAAAGACTTTATTAGGAGAGTGATCTTGCTAGATTAACAATTTAAAATTATTCTTTTAGTCAAATGAGGGTATGGCATAATTCCTTAATTTGAGGAATTTGAGAGAAAAAATACTATTCAAGATTCCATGACTAGGAATCTTCAATCAATGATGTAATTAGAGTTTAACCAAGCATTTTTAGGCCCTAATTAACCTTAATAAATTATTTTGACTTGAGATTAATTATCAAATAAATTAATCTTTGATTAGAGCCTAATATTGCTTAGGTTTGCTTAATTACATCATTAGGCTCACTGGTAGATCTTGTTTAGGGCAAAATGGTAATTTTGCACTGAAACTACTTGGACTACCCCTGCTTAACTTGTTGTTAAACTTCACTTAAAAACATCATTTAAAACCTTTTGGTAAAGTCCAAGTCAATCCTAACATCCTAGTTTTCTTCAGATTTAATTAAGGAAAATGAATAGGAATATTAGAATTCTTGGCAAACGTGGTTAATGATAAGCATAGCTTCATGTGGCTAGACAAAAAAATCGAATAGCAAAGACTCCACTGCTCAGGCCTGGGCCATTCAAACTGGAGAATTTGGGACCAAGAGGTGCCCCAAAGTTAGGAAACATGAAAATAGGTTAGACATGTGTGGAAATGATAATGTTATGCTTAGAATTGCTTTATCGGGTAATATCGGGTGAAGTATGGTGTTTACCGTTTGAGATTTCCGTGTGCGGTTTTTAACACCAAAGACACTTCCATCACTACAACTAGATAATATCCCCCAAATCAAGACAAGTGGAAGGCCAAGATTTAATCTTGGAATCCAAGATCAAATCCTAGCCATCCATCATAGCCTAATCACCAAATTCATCATGATTTTTTTTAACAAATATCTTGCCTTGCATTTATTACAAGCCTAGTCACTTAATCTTCTTAACCAAGCCATCTCAAACTCGGCCTTGCAAGGAAAAATCAGAAGTGAAGTGCCTCCTTAGCCAAGAGCTCCATCTTCTTTCATCTCACAAAAACCCTAGCTTAGAATCATCAAAACCCAAATCTTCCTTCACAAAAATTGATCTACACTTCCACCTCTACAATTATAACCGATTGAAATTTCAAAAACCTCATCCTTCTTGCACATCCATCATTGATCAGAGGAGGGTTTGAAGTGAGTGGGAGTTTTGGTTGTGAATAAATCCACCTTGAAGCAAGCTAGATAGAAACTCTGAACCTTCAACAGTAGTGTTTTTGCCTTTTCTTGTGAAATTTTTCAATTCTGTTTTAGCTTGCCCTAATTTCTAAAAATTTTGATGATATTGATGATTAACATATTGATATTGATGTATGAATTTTTGTGTTGTGTTTGGATGGTTTTAAAATGGGTTTCTCAAGTGAAATTGGAACTAGGTTGCTGGACTGATTTCTGCTATAATCAGAACTTTCACGAATTTTCTGGAAATTTTGTGGGTGGTTTCATGAGCCATGAAAATTATATGTTGTAGTTAACCACTTAAATAAACAAATGAATTTTTTTAGGGGTTAATTCTAAGGTTTGATGCCTCAAAAAATTAAGAACCGAATTGTAACCTTCGTCTGAATTGTTGATAATGAAGTAACAAAATTGCCCAATTTTTCATCATAGCAATTGATTGAGACAGCTCCTGAAATTTTTACACAAGACTAATAACATGTTGAAATACCTCTGTGAATTTTCTTGTACCATGATTCCATCGAATTCTAGGGCTAAATATTTTGAGAACACAAGTCTGGACTATGAAATTGTGGCTTCTGCCACCAGATTTGCCTATTTTATTGAAGTGGTTATATAACTCTGATTGCCCTAAAATTTTACAGGATGTTTTAGACACATTGAAGTGTCATGTGAAATTTTCCTTAAGGTTGGAATGGTTATTTGGTATGGTAACAAATTGTTGTGCCTGGAACATCAATTCTCAGGATAATGAGATGTGGAAATGGCTGAAATTCTATGATAGTATGTACATATCTTCCTGTGTATGTTTGAAACATATGGGGAAAACAGAGCTTAGAAAGAATTGAGAGGGAAGGCAAAAGAAGGACTTCTCAGAAAAGTTATGAGTCGATAGACGTATCGGCTAGGCATAGACCCTCTGAGTGATCCAAATGGGCAAAAAATGAAGTTCGGTGATCTTGAATAGGAATGAGCACATGTCCTAGAAGTCTATGGTCCTCTGTGAAATTGTGGAGTGTGAATGTATATCTCTGAAAATAAGCCTTCCCTATGTTGAGAAAATTGAGAAAGATATGAGGAATGGAGTTTCTGATTCTACATATTATTACCTATTCATTATTGTGATATTATCCTTAGTTCCTCGGCCTAAGGGTTTTCAAGATTTTTGTGTATGATTTTGTATGAATATTGTATATGCATGAATTGCTTATCCTCCTGTGTGTGGTATATGGGGGAAACTACCCTCTGAGAATTTTATAATATTCTCACCCCTAAGTTGTATGTATTATATTGTTATTCGCAGATGCCATCCCTGTGTTTTTCTAATTCGCCATAATGAGTGTGGCAATATGATCCCATTTGACCTGATGTCCGTTGTTGGTTATTCCCAGTTTCCATCTACATCTTCTTTGATCGCTCCTTCAGGTACTTCAATCTTTGCCTCGGACTTCGACCCGCTTTTCCTTATGACGGTGTGCCCTTTCACATGGCCCATCCTGGAGCGTTTGAGATCCCCCTCGCTCCACCCGCATATCAGCCGCAGACACACCCGTTTCATCATCCTCCTCATCTGACTCACCCCTTTGAGGACCCAGGTGCCCCAGGAGGTGAGGTCATCGCCCCAATGGCCAACGGCTTCCTGCTATGAGGAGTAGAGACCTCCAGAGACGGATGCATTGTACATAGTAATAGGATAGTCTTAGGACCTTACCTCCTATAACTGACATATATTAGTCTTCTTTTCTACGTCTGTATCTGTATGTTATCTTGAGCAGGTTGGGTTTCGGGAGGAACTGGTCTTGTTCACTATAGAGATTTTGACTAGTTAGGGGTTGTTCTATGGTTACCTCTTATGATAATGTACATCCTAATGAAAACTTAGGTCCATATATATCTATTTGATTTTGGCTACAACTATATATGTATACACTTCTTTATTCCTGATGTTGCGACTAGTGCATATTCAAAACATTAGTAATACCACTAACTACCATGTTAGTTCTCGAGGAGAATGTAGAAGTTGGGTGTTACATTATGGTATCAGGAGCTATTTGATTCAACGGGGATTGGACAGACTATGTTTCCATAGTAGTTGTTATGCATGATGATGCATATATATATATATGTGTGTGTGTGTGTGTGTGTGTGTGTGTGTGTGTGTGTGTGTGTGTGTGTATATTACATCAGTTGGAAATGTTGTGGATTCCTGCCACACTTGGATTGGTATTTGAGCCTGATCAACTCAATATTTTGTTTGGTGTGCAGGAATCAATGACGAATTGGGGAGAAGCCAGGAGTGGAGCAAGGAACAATGTTGATATGATGAACACTTTCCATGAAATGGCTTGCAATGAGGAGCAAGCTGTTGCCAAAATAAATGGAACAATTACACCAAATGAGGAGCACCACCGGTCAGTAACCCAGGAGGGAATGAAGTAGATGTAGAATATCAGAAATTTGTTGAGTTTAGAAAGGCGAACCCCTGCCCTTTTCAGGAGCTTGATCTCAGCAAGCGAGAGGAGTGGATCAAGGCAATGGAAAAGATTTTCTCATTCTACCCAAGGAGATTCAAAAGGTGGCTTTTGCCACCTATATGGAAGGATGCTGAATTCTGGTGGGTAGGTACCAGAGGACTTTTGGAAGCCTCCCGCACTGAAGTCACCTGGGACATCTTCAAGGAGGCTTTTTATCACAAGTACTTCCCACTTTGTGAGAAATGCGAAGGAATTAGAATTTATGGCCCTTAGACAAGGTCCTATGAGTGTGGCAGAGTACCCGCAAGTTTGAGGAACTTTGCAAATTTTCTACGATTTACCAACGTGACCGAAGTTTGGAAATGCATGAAATATGAAGGGGGTCTACGTAAAGATATTGAAGCCGCTGTGAGCCTCTTGGAAATTTGAGATTATCCTACTTTGGTGAACAAGTGTCGATGCGTGGAGTCTAACAAGAAGTTGGCAAACCTCAGTATGCGCAAAACAATGTCAAGAGAGGACTAGCGCCCCAAGGCCCTCAATTCAAGCCTATGCACTAATCTAAGGGAAGATTTCCACAAAACAACAACAATAACGAGGAAAATAGATTCAATCTCCAAGACTAGAGGTAATAAGAGAGTGTCTTGATGCGGAAATATCATGGAAGCCGCTCTGGCTGACCACACAAATCACATGATTCGGTTGTGGGAAACTAGGACACAAGATCTTCGAGTGTCCTAATAAGAAAGCTCATCCATAACTAAGGCCACAACAACCAGGACGTGTTTTGTCTAGATGCTAAGGAGACTTCTCAATCCATTGAATTTTCTGGAACTTTGTGGGTGCTTTCATGAGCCATGAAAATTATATGTTGTAGTTAACCTCTTAAACTAAACACATGAATTTTTTTAGGGGTTAATTCTAAGGTTTGGTACCTTAAAAATTAAGAACCAACTTGAACTTGACCTTGTAGAATTATTGAGACTAAAGTAAAAAATTGCCCAAATTTTTCATCATAGCAATTGATTGAGACAGCTCCTGAAATTTTTACACAAGACTAATAACATGTTGAAATACCTCTGTGAATTTTCTTGTACCATGATTCCATCGAATTCTAGGGCTAAATATTTTGAGAACACAAGTCTTGACTATGAAATTGTAGCTTCTGACCACCAGATTTGCCTATTTTATTGAACGTGGTTATATAACTCTGATTGCCCTGAAATTTTCCAGGTTGTTTAGACACATTGAAGTGCCATGTGAAATTTTCCTTAAGGTTGGAATGGTTGTTTGGTATGGTAACAAATTGTTGTGCCTGGAACATCAATTCTCCCAGGATAATGAGATGTGGAAATGGCTGAAATTCTATGATAGTATGTACATATCTTCCTGTATGTTTGAAACATATGGGAAAAAGAAAGCTTAAAGAATTGAGAGGGAAGGCAAAAAGAAGGACTTCTCCAGAAAAGTTATGAGTCCAGATCAATTCGGCTAGGCATAGCACCTGAGTGATCCAGAAATGGCAAAAAATGAAGTTCGGTGATCTTGAATAGGAATGAGCACATGTCTAGAAACTATGGTCCTCTGAAATTGTGGAGTGTGAATGTATATCTCTGAGAGAACTTCCTATGTTGAGAAAATTGAGAAAGATATGAGTTAAGTTTCTTGATTGTACATATTATTACTCGATCGATTATTGTGATATTATCCTTAGTTCCCTTACGGGTTTTCAAGATTTCTGTGTATGATTTTGTATGAATATTGTATATGCATGAATTGCTTATCCATATTGTGTAGAATATGGGGAACTACCTCCTGAAAATTTTATAATATTCTCACCCCAGTTGTATGTATTATATTGTTCGTCGCAGATGCCTGTCCTTGGTCTTTTCTGTGATTCACCACAATGGGTGTGGCAAAGTTCAGGGGCATTGGAACTGCATGTACGCTGTTGGTTATTCCCAGTTCTGGATCTACATGTCTTTGTTTCGCTCCTTGAGGACTTCGGTCTTTGCCGCGACTTTTACCCCGCTTTTCCTTTGGGTGTGCCCTGCATATAGCCCATCCTGTCAGCGTTTGAGATCCCTCGCTCCACCCGCATCACCGCGAACACACCGTGTCATCATCCTTCTCATCTGAGATCCCTCTAAGACCCCCTGCCCCTGCCCAGGTCAGGTCATCGCCCGATGGCCAACGGCTCTTTGGATTAGAGTAGAGACCTCCAAGAGACGTATGCATTATACATAGATAGGATAGTCTTAGGACCTTACACCTGCGGGCTTACGTATTATTAGTCTTCTTTTGCTACGTTGTATCTATGTTATCAGAGGTTGGGTTTTCGGTGGAGGGCTGGTCTTGTTCACTATAGAGATTTTGACTAGTTAGGGGTTGTTTATGGTTACCTCTTATGATAATGTACATACTGGTCTAAACCTGGTCCATATATATCTATTTGATTTTGGCTACGACTATATATGTAGTACACTTCTTTATTCCTGTGTCCGACTAGTGCATATTTAAAACATTAGTAATACCCGCTAACTACCATGTTAGTACTTGGAGAATATAGAGTTGGTTGGGTGTTACAGGGAGAGTTAATGATGAGTTTGGAGACTTCTCTGCTGAAATCCTAAGACCTGACCACCTTATTTTTTGTACGTAATACCGATGACCCCATCATCAAGAGCGTGAATGAATTGGAGAGATTGACTATACTAGCTCTATATCAACACCTCTTATATAAGAGGTCAGACTTAGTCAGATACTTTGACCAACTAGGAGTAGAAGATTGACCATCCTAGTGAAGACCAAATCAGTTAGGTTGAAAAATCTTTTTCCATCCTTGGAAGGTGATTACTTCTAGCAGGACGAGTCCTGAGTCATTAACTCCTTTGTTAGTCTTTTGCCATGAGCTATTGGTCGCTAAAAGAAGTTCTCTTCATAGTGATCCTAATGCACAAGTTCATCAAACATGTGAAGTGTTCCCATGTTCACGATGCGACCATCAAAGTGCTTTCCTTCAGCCATAGATAGGGTAGAGTGAAAAAAGGTTGAAGCTTGAAGAAGATTGAAATTACGATTTATAAAAGTGTTTTGAAAGAAGAGAGTTGTGGTTACAGGGAAGAGATATTTGGCAGAAGATGAAATGGTTGAGATTGAGTGTTTGAGGTTAAAGGCAATGGTAAAAGGCTCAAAGATGTAGGAAATACCTAACTTTTCATTCTTTTTTAGAAAGAGGTTTCTGACTTTTAAGAACACTTTCTAAAGTTATTACCTTCTGAACCATTTGAGATTCACATCATGATTCATCTTCATATTCTAAGAGCATGATTCCATTCATAAACTTCCATTAACTGATCCTTTTTCCTTCTTCCTGATCCCATCTTCTTCCTTATGTGGAAGTAAGAACACTTCGAACTGATACTTGGTCTTGCAAATTGATATATCTTATTGGGCTTTAGCTTGGAGTTATGGAAAGAAAGAGAGTATCCGAGATGATTTGTGTATTAAAACTTATGCAGATTTAAAAACACTTAAGTTTAAAAGCTTTTTCAAAATACAAAACTGATCTTCAACTAATGGCTTTGTGAATATATCTAACACTTAGTCTTCAAGATTCACAAACATCAACTCAACATTTCCTTTTGAATGTGACCACGAATAAAATGATGTTTAACATCAATGTGCTTGGATCTAGAGTGTTGAATAGGATTTTTGGCAAAATTAATAGCACTAATATTATCACTTGTTGATAGGGATTTTGGAATACCTCAAGTGATAATCTTCTAGTTGGTTCCTTATCCACGCATATGGATGCAACAATTGCAGGCTACATACTAGAGCCTAAGGTAGAGAGATCAATTGTATTCTACTTTTTGCATGACCTTGTGATCAGACTTTTTCCAAAGAAGCAATAGCAACCATTGGTGTTTTTTCTCTCAACTCGTCTCTTAGCAAAGTCAACATCACAATAACCTACAATCTCACAAAAAAGTACCTTTCTCATACCACAAGCCAAGATTAGTAGTACTTGATACCACAATAACGCGTTTAAGTGTGATTGTTTTAAGTTAGATTGAAATCTAGCACAAATTCCCACACTTAGTTTGTAACAACCCGATTTTTTTATTTGAGTACAAATGACCGAAATGCCCCTAAGGTTATCTTTGGTAATTTAAGGACAGCAACAGGCAGTCCTCCAATGGGTCAACTCAATGTTTGAAAGGGATTATAATTGTAATGTTTGATATCCAAGGTGAAAATCTCATCTTCAAAACTTTCACTCAAAATGACCAAAATACCACTTGCGGTTTTACAGGTAAAGGTGCCGTTTAACCCAAAACTTTTCCAGGAAGTTTGAAATGATGTTTATGAGTGGTTTTTGATGTTAGTAAGGGAGGTCCCGAGCAGTTTAGTGCAAAATTACCATTTTGCCCCTGAAACATGTACAGTGAGCCTAATGACGTAATTAAGCAAACCTAAGCAATATTAGGCTCTAATCGAAGATTAATTTATTTTGATAATTAATCTAGAGTCAAAATAATTTATTAAGGTTAATTAGAACCTAAGATTGCTTGGTTAAACTCTAATTACATTCTTTTGATTCAAGATTCCTAGTCATGGAATCTTGAATAGTGTTTTCTCCAATTCCTTAAATCAAGGAAATTGTCTATGATCTAATTTGACTAAAGAATGGTTTTAAATTGTTAATCTAGTAAGACCACCCCTAAATCAAGTCTTGACAACCTTAATTAACCATTACCTCACCTAAACACTTTCTTACAAACTCCTAATCAAAACCTTAATCAAAGAAACACCTAAACACATCCTTAAAACACAATTACATGAACAAAATCTCACCCCTTGGCTGCACAAAGGCTGGCCAAAACCTTCCCCCTCAATTCATCACATGTTGAATTTTCTCTTCAATCAAAGGCCATACTTCAAGCCATGCTTTGCCCATACCTCACCATGCCTTGCCCATCTCACCATGCCTATCAAAGAGATATTTTCCTCCCAAAAGCCAAGAAGGCCATCGGCCACTCCTCCCTTGGCAGCCTCCATATTGCAAAATTTTCTATAAATACCAAGCTTTGAAGAACTTTGTTACACTTTAGAAGCTTTGCCAAGTTTAGCTTTCTTGCATTTTCTCTCAAAGTTCTCTTCATCTTGTTCTTCTTCCTCCTCCTCAAAGAAACCTTTCTACCACCACAATCCACCACAAACAACCTTAAACCACCACTCCCTTACCTCAAACCACCTCTCAAACACCAAACCTTTCCATTTCCAAGCTTACTTTCTCAAGGAAAAATCATCTTCCTTGAGTTCTTTCTTTGGCCGAAACATTCATTGCCATTCAAGAGAAGATTTTGTCTTCTCATTCCTTCAAGAACACAAGCTTCTTCTCATTTCTTTCAAGACTTCTTTAGGTAGGGGTTTTATTTCAAAGTTTTCTTTACTTTCTTTGAGAAAAGTTCTAGATTTCTCTTGGTTTCAAAGCTCTTTCCTTCTCTTTTTTCCTTTTCGGCCTTGGAGCCTTTTCATATGAAAAACTTTAGCTTGATGATGAGGTTTCAAGATAATGGTCTTGTGATGCCATGTGAGAAACCTCTAAAGCTTGAAAAACTTGGTCTTGGACCATATATGCTTTTGGTTTCTTTCCTTTTTCCTTGCTCAAAGATTTCGATTTCTTTTTCCTTTTCCTTATGATTTTGGTTTCACTTCCTTATTTGAACAAAGTTTGATAAAAATGTTAAGTAGATCACTAAAAGTTTTGTTAAGAAAATTAATCATATGTTTTCAAAGAGCTCTAAGCTTACCCTTGCCAACCTTAAAGTTGGTCAATCGTTCTAAGAGTTTACTCTAGATTGAAGCCCATGAGCAATAAAATAAAGAATATGAGTAGTTCTTTGTATGTTTGTTTAGATAAGTGTTGAGGTTTATGTCTTAGTCCATTTTCTTGAGCTTGATGATGAAGTTCAAAACCAAAGGCTTCTTTGAAGACTTGGTGCTAAGAACTCTAAAGCTCACTCTATGTTGATAGCTCACTTATGTTGTAAAGATACAAATTGGGTTAAGGTTGTAATGTTCCTCTAAAGTCTTGCAAGAGCTCTAGTTAAGATAAAATGAGTTGCACTCATGTTTAAGTTTATGCCTTGCATATCATGTTTATTTTGATGCCATCACTAAGCTCTCAAGAATAACTAAATGAACTTGCATTATCATGTTTAAATTTCCAAGCTTGCATTTCATGTTTATATTTCAAGTCATCACTTAATCTTTAAAGATAATAATGAGGTTGCATCTCATATTTATTTTATGCTCTCACTTTACTTTCTAATGAAGAATAAAATAAGTGCATAGCATGTTTAAGTTTATGTCATCACTTAAATCTAGAGCTCAAAGACTTGCCCAAGTATCTATATAAAGTTTTAGAAAATGGAGGCATCCAAGGAAGCCATTTCGGCCTTGTGATGATGATGATGGACTTGATTTGAGTTTATCTAATCATAAGTGCCCATAGCCTATGTCTTGGAATTTTTCTAAGCTTAGGTGTACTTAAAGAATGTTATGAACAAGATTTTATGTTTTAAAATTATTTTATGAACTAAATAATTTAGCTACTGACCTCACTTGTATTTTCATGATATTAATGAGATAAATTGGTTTCTAAAGGAGTTTTGAGTTCCTAAATTGATTCCAAGAGAAAACTAGTAACTTATATGCATTTAAATCATGAATCTATGTGATTATATGATGCTTGCATTTCGAATTCTGCCTTGTGTACTTGGCCACTGTATAAATTCTGTTTTATGGTGTTAAAATGTGTAAAATTATGTTTGAGTGAAGCAAGGATCAATTTAGGAAGTTAGGAAAGAACAAGTAACTAGAAAGGACTTAAAATGAGAATTCTAGAACACTTAGATACAAGAAATGCAAATTCTGTTCCAGCATAATTAAACTTAAGGAAAATGGTTTATAATTAATGGATATGTGTAGGAATCCCTAATATTTGGTTTAAGAATTAAATATAGAGCCTTAGGTGAAGACGGAACTTAGAAAGGTCAAAGACGGAAATTCTAAGCCCGTAATCATATGATAATTTTCTGCCCAAGTTATGTAATGCTGTTTGGATATGTTAGTAAGCATAAACATTAGAGGAAATTATAGGTAATGATCCCTTAGGTGAAATAAAGATCCATAATGAAAGTTAGGATAATTAGAACACAAGTTTAAGACCCGTAAAGGCCAAAGCATAAAACACTATGAGATATGAGGTGTGATGTGAGAATGAGTTTGAGTGAGTATATTTATGATGTATGGGAATATATTACATGCCATGAGTATGAGGATGTGTGGATGTATGACTTGATGTTTTTGATAAAGTGGAATATGTGATTAAGATGCATGAGAATATGAGATATGAATGACATGGAAAAATATGTTTTGAGATTGAGATTTACTTGATTGAGGAATTGCATAAGAACAACATGTGTTATTTGAGTTATGTGGCATGACTCAAATTTGAGGAAATTCGGTGGAGTCGTTATGTTGAATTTCCGTCAATTTGAGGGACTTAAAGAAAATTTGAAAATAAAGATTTTATATGTGACATGTTGAAACGCATTTCTCCTACTACCTGAGGAGAAAGGAAACCCATGGGGGGTATGGTCATGGAGCCATCCGAAGTGGACAATGTCACATTGGTCTTAACCAGATGATGCATTTCAAGACCGAGACGTACTTCTCCCTAGATGAGAGAAGGTAAAACCGTGAGGGCATCAACATTAGCCCCCAAAGCGGACAAAGTCACTGGTCTTAAACCAATGATGCATTTCTGAGAAGGAAAAAGTCCCATGATGGGTGATCCTTAGGTCCCCTGCACTCTGGAGTCGGGATTATTTTTTTGATTATGATACGCTTATCAAGAGGATAAGTAAGAACTAGTGACGACTAGTTGAGGTATGAGCTCATAGCCTAGTATCAGGGTCGGTTACTATTTTTAAATACCATGATGTCACAAGTTTGAGAAACGAGAAAAGATGTAAATCATTTTGCTTATGAAAGAGAGAGGTTGATAAGGAGAAATTACATGCCACTTATATGAGAATTAATTATTGATGACATGTTTTATTGGTTTTTTGCATAAAGTATTGCCATGCATTCATGTTTTGCTATGCTCATACATGCATTAAGATTCATCATAAAAGACATGGACCTTGGATAATTACTTTTATGAAAACCTCATAATGAACCTTTGCATGTTTAACCTTTTCATAATAAACCCAAGGTTCCTGGGGACGTTAACGATGACATTAGGATAGAGGATTCCCTTGAGATTCTTTAGCAAGATTCTCACCCCCTCTCCTTGTTTCTCTTTCTGTACGTCTTCAACCGAATGGCGTCATTTGTGATCTTCATTGACACACCGATATGGGAGGTGCACTACAATCCAGTCATCAGTCATATCATTTGAGGGTCGTTGTGCTTGCGTATTTTTTCATACATGGGCAGCCCATTTGCATTCCTGGTCTCCACTTTCTTTACCGACCTCTCCCTATGGCGAGATTTGATCTTCGAGAGGACACGGCCCGAAGAGAGGCCCTCAGCCCAACCTTCGTCTTCGACAGTGACGACTCCGAGTATGTTCTCCTCATACCTCGTTGTAGGAAGCTCTGAGGATTCTCCCCGACCCCTATTCGAAGGGCTCCGCCCCTTCTGTGCCTATGGACGTCAAATAGGGTAGCGAGGACTAGTCCTCAGCTTAAGGTTTGCTGAGGTGTGTTGCAGCTGAGAGGCACCTTCACCAAGGAGGCCACGTCGCTACCGATCTCTGCATACACCCCCTCGTTAAGCCACATCTGAGGAGCTTCGCAGTTGTGGGCTATTCCCCGCCCCAGGAGTAGCATCATCCGTAGGCTTTAGAGGGGAGGGTTTGCTTTTAGCCAGGTGTATCTTTTGAGGCACTCATGTATTTGCTATTTATGTTTCCTTCTTTCCTATTTTCTGTTTCCTGGACTCAAGCTCTCCCACTTACATGGGTATGACTTTATGCCTTTTCATATTTCGGTCGTTGTATCAAACTATGTTATTTAATATTGTGATGGTTGTTCCTATGGTTGAGGTGTTCTTTATTGCTTTTGTATTGCATGATTTATTTTCTCTTCTGCTTTACATTTCGCTTATATAGCACGCGACTCGCATGTATTTCAAAAAAAAAATTTACCTATTTTTTCGCTAAGTAGTTCTACAAATGAGTTTAAAAGGAAGTAATAACTAATAATTAATCTTAATACGTCCTAGGCGTGTTGGGTTAAATATTATGGTGTTACATAGTTGAATGTCTGCTACTGTTGTAAGATATAATAGTGAACCAATCATTTCTCAACAATTACTTTCTGAAAGCTTCTCACCATTCTCATCAGCATCAATGATTTGAGATGGATGCATGGTAGTGCTTGATGCGAGCCGTTGCTACCCATAACAAATTAAAAATAATTTAGTAACTGAATCACACCGAAAATGTAGTTAGGGTGCAATCCAAGTCATCTCACAAGGAAGTGTTCTAATTGATTCAAGAAATTGGGATTTTTGGAATTGTAGCTGTAACATCCTCCCAAGTACAACCTCACCCTTAAGCCATGACAACGTACTCGAGGGTTGTTACTTATTAATTAGCAGACCTTACTTAAATATCTATAGCAAGCTCAATTAACGTGTGAAATAACTAAGCGTAATTCTGTTAAAACATATTACAAAGAAACATAACATTTATTGAATACATAGCTAAGTACAAAAGGAAGCTCCTCTATGAGCTTTAGTACATATCTATTCTCTAATACAATTACATACATATCCATTCCACTAAGTACAACATTATAAAATGCTAACTACTAACTTCCTAACCCGGTTCCTTGTGGTGTAGTAGCCGTAGTTCTCTGATAAACCTAGAGACGACACGGAAACACAAACACATAGGGTGCGAATTACACAATTCTCAGTAGGGCATCCCCCAAACCTATACTAAACACCCATGTCATCGTCGTCATCCTAGCCACTTCGGTTATTAAGAAAATGTGAGCATACAACATATATCAATCATTTTAAAGTTCAAAAACCCTTTTTTCAAAGTGGATTTCTTTTAGCATTCACCTATTTAATACATATATGTTGTGGAACCCAAACACATAATAAGTAACTCTAATCAAGAGATTATATACGATATGATTATGTGTATGCCAAATGTAGTGAGATTACTCAAAGTGACCCTTTCACTTATGGTCAGAGAATCAAATCAATGCATTTTTCTCTTTTCATTGACATAGGAAAGGGTTAGTTCATACCCAATGGGTATTTGTCGGACAACTCCACAATAAATAATTTATACCAAATGGTATTTATAGTGGATCACACCACACAAGGGAAATAATCTGCTTGTAGGATTAGAGCTATTATTCTATACGTGATCATCAAACTTCATTTTTTTTCCATTTTAAATCACACAGATCTATTCCTAGCCAGTCTTCCAACTCAAAATATTTAAAGATTCATCTTTTCTGTTTTCTTCCCTCATTCAACCTAAGTCTTGTTTCTGTTTTGTCCATATGTTAGAACATGCACAATTTAAGTTTATACATTCTCTTTTCCTTTTCCAAATAGATGCATAAAGCACATATAGGCATTTCATTCACAATGAAATTTCAATCATGCCTCATAAACCACTCTTTACTTCCTCTAGCATGCATTTATATGTCACAAGTCACATGGCCAAATAGGTAACATCAAGTATTCATGTCATACTAGAACCAAAATGCCATTACTTCATCAATTCAAAGCATTGTTGAATTTCCAGCATAATGGCAGATTTCACATGTTAATAGCTCAATTTATTTGCACACCAAACAATCAATTCAAAGGCTATAAAAATTCTCAATGAAACTTAAATGTGCAAGAGACCCTGATAATTTTCATAGCAATTGGAGTTTTCTAACTCTAAACTAAATTATACAAGGCCACTTATCCATTGCCCAAACCAGGGTTCTTATAATTTTTAACACTAACAAATGGTTGAAACAACTCACAATAAAATTTATGGTGACACTTCAATATGTTATTAACTTCATGTAAAAATTTCAAAGGCTCATTCAACCATTTTCTATGGTAATAAAATCAGACAATCTTATTGTTTCAGTTTCAACAATCCAACAACATTGGGTTATTTTGGGATCTGATTTTTTTAAGTAGTAAACCTTAAAATCAACAACCAAGAAAATTCATGTAGTTATTATAAGATGTTAAATCCAATATATAAATTTTTTAGCTCATGAAAGTACCCACAAGTATGCTAGAAAATTCGAGTTCAATAGCTGCTTGTGTAAAAATGAAAATCCACCAGGAAAGACCAAAATTCCTTTTGACAAAAATGATTTTTAACTTCATCCAAACACTCCACCAAAATTCATGCATCAATATCAACATAATATCAATCACTATAACTGAAAGCTTCAGACCTAGGTCAACCAAAATAGATCAGAATAAATTTGAGAAAAATAGGCAAAGAAACCCTCTTTTTGGTGACCTAATGAATCCTTGGTCCCAAGGTGCTCCAAGGTAGCTTCCTTCCACCCCCAAGCTCCCAAATCAACTCCAACTCCTTCCTAACTCAGTGAGAGTGAGGTAGCAAGGTTAGGTTTGGTGAGGAACAAAGATTTTAATCGATTTACAGGGATTGAAGTGTAGAACAAGTTTTGTAAAGGAATTTTGAAGCTTTAACAACTCTAGCTTAGGGTTTTTGGGATTAGAATTCAAAGTGAAGCTCAAAAGATGAAAATGGTGGCTGGTTGTTCTCCCCCTTGCTAGCCGAATTGCTTGATGCTTCTTGGAGAAGATATGATTTCATATTTATCATAACTTGACTTTACATCATGTTACATAAATGCATGTTTTGTAAAAAGAATAAAATAGAATGGATGGCTAAGATTTAATCTTGGAATCCAAGATTAAATCTTGGCCTTCCACATGTCCTAAGTGGATAAAAATTATCCATTGTGGTGATTAAATTGCCTTTCGATGTTAGAAACGCACACGAAATTTCACCAACGAATAACCGCCATAAATTAAACCGATATACCCGAAAATTAATTCTAAGTATAAAATTATCATTCCCACCTATTTCTAACCTTCTTCCCATGTTTTCCTAATTTGGACACCTCAAGGGCCCGAATCTAGGTTTCAGCTTGAGCGGCTCTGGGGCCCACAAGGTTACTATTCACCCTTGCCCGGAAAATTTTTTTCTTTTAACACGTCCGTTGGGCCATCCTCATCATTACTCAATTGCGATTTTTGAAATTACGACTAATAAAACTCAAATTAATTTTTAAATAATTTTTTAAGTGTTACAATAGTAACTAAATTAAATCAAGAAAATATAATGGAAAAAATTACCTATACAAAGACTCCCTCGAATTAAGAATTGTTTAGTCATTTGCTCAAATGAATAAATTCATGGCGTGACCACCATTATAAATTATGTTTTTCACACAAAAACGATGCAATTCTACTTAACAGACATACGAACATACTTCCGCTAAGGGTTTCACTAACATATGAACTAGTGATCACGATCGTGACTTATAAACCTATGCCAAATTGGTTATCAATTATGGTAGCCTAATTCCTAATGGAGTTAAATTCAATCCCTTACCAATTGGATGTAATTAAATCAATTGACCCAATATCCCAATGGTATCTAGATTATGCAAGCAACGAACACATATAAACAACTCTTAACACAATTACAATAATTTTTGCAACTATTAAAAAGAGAGAACAATCCTGAAAGAAAAACCAACCATGATTTCAATTGAAATTGGGTACCTCAAGAACTAGCTTAGTCCTCAATTATCTCTGTATAAAAATATCACTTCATATGGAGTGTCACAATTGTTGTTGAAAGAAAGCTATAAATTACAATCCAGGAAAATCGAAACTAATAGTAATTGAGAGTACCTAAACCTGAGAGAGTGTGTGTGTGTGTAATGTCCCAGCCCCAGAAGTCCCCCTTCAAAACCTAATGGAGCATCAACCAAAATTGGGCCCGTTGCAAATTCGCATCTCGCTGATGTTGGTTACTGCTTAGACCCGCTTGGCGGTCCTATAAGAAATTCCCCCACTTGTGTTTCATCTGAGGCCACCTAGGCAGTCATTGACCAACTGCGGTCTTGTGTAATGTCCTAACTTCGCTCCTCCTCCCACCGCCGGGCAGCCCTCTAACGCTGGGGACTCAATAATGTGCTTAGTCCCTTCTTTTACTCTAATACCAACCCTGGAAGTCACTATTATCAAACAACACTCCCATAAAGAGGTTAAAAGCACAAAACACTTCTAAAAAATGATTATGCACTAAAATGATGTTGATAGCTATGAAATTCACCGATGATTCATATTGAGGACAGTAGTGCAAATTTCAGGAATTTAACTATCAATTCAAGTACAATTCAAATGCAAAATATTGAAAGTTAGGATGGAAAATGGTGCATAAATGCAACCCATAATGCCCATTGATTTCGCCTAATCCATATTAAATTTCTTTAAAAGCTCATTTGTATATTTTTCTTGATGGATTAGGGTTCCTTCCTTTTGTTGTTTTATTTGCAATCCAAGTAAGAATTTCAGTTCACCCATCATATTCATCTCAATTCACTTGTGTTAATTTTGAAAACCTTTCACAGAGACAATGATCAATAGCGCTAAATATGATGTCATCAACATATATTTGAACAATTAGAAAATTATTATCTTGTTCAAAGAGTAAAAATAGTAGTATCAACTTTACTTCTCTTGAACCTATTCAGAATAAGGTACTTAGCTTGTTATACCAAGCTCAAGGAGCTTGTTTCAAACCAGAGAGCCTTCGTTAGCTTTAAACATGGTTGGAAAGGTCTTTATTCTCAAAACTAGGAGGCTGCTTCACATAAACTTCCTTAGAGAGGAGTCTATTTAGAAATGCAAACTTAACATCCATTTGGTAAAGTATGAATACCTTGAAGGCAACAAAGCAAGTAGCATTTTGATGGCTTCAAGCCTAGCTACTAGTGCAAAGGTTTCATCATAATCAATTCTCTCTTGTTGATTATAACCTTGTGCAACTAATCTTGCTTTGTTTCTATTGACTTTGCCTACTTCATCGAGCTTATTTCTTAACACCTACTTTGTGCCAATGATGGTCTTGCCCTTTGATCTTTCAACAAGTGTCCAAACTTTGCTTTTTCTTGAACTAATCCACTTCTTGCATAGCATCCACCTAACTTTGATCACTCAAAGCTTCTTCAATACATTCGGGTTCAATGGTGGAGATGAAAGCGCAATTTGACATATTTCTGAGAGATGATCTGGTTCACTACCTTGGAAATGTCCCCAAGAACTCTGTTTTGAGAAACTGCCCTTCAAATAAGAAACTTCTTTGTAGTTTCTGTGACTTTGAGGTTCTGAGCTTCTCCATCTTCAGACTACTCTTCTTATGTTCAGAAATGTCACTTTGATTTCTTGGGAGTTTGAGCAAGCTTTCTGAAGTACTTGTGTTCCTGGAGTTTACTTTTTGAAGCTTTAGCTTTCATCTATGTTATTAGAAGTATCTTTTAAAATCATCTTTCAAAACTTTCTTCTAGTTCTTCAAGATCATTGCAAGGTCATTCTTGAGCTCTTTGAACTTGATGTGTATGGTCTCTTCTATGCATAGCATTCTCTTGTTGTATATCCTATATGCTCTAGAGAGATAGAAAAGTGCCTAGAAAAATACCATCATCAAACTTTGGATCAAACTTTACGGTTTGTCCCTGGTGTTAAGAATAAAACATGATGAACCAAAGTATGAAAATATGATATGTAGGGTTTTCTACCCTTCCATATCTCATAAGGGATTTTCTTAGGATTGGTCTTAAAGATTCTGTTTTGTATATAGCAAGAGGTATTTAAGCCTACCTAAAAGCCTTTTGATAAACCACTTTCTAAAAGCATGGTTCTTCCCATTCCTGCAAGCTTCTATTTTTCCTTTCAATTACCCCATTTTGTTAAGGAGTTCTAAGAGTAGAAAACTTGTGAAGAATGCCATGTTTTTCACAAAACTCTTCAAAACATGATTCTCAAACTCACCTCCATAATCAAGATATAGAGCTGATTGGGAATTTTTTCAATACAAACATGTTTTGCAAAAACTTTGAATCTTTCAATCACCTCATCCTTAGAAGCTAGAAAGATAACCCATGTAAATCTAGAGTAGTCATCCACTATTACAAGACAATATCTCTTTCCAGAAGCAAGAACTCGCTCTTGGTTGGTCCAAAGAGATCCATATGTAAAAGCTCAAGTGGTTTGGTGGTTGAAACCAATGCTTGTTATGGAAAAAGCTTTGGTTTGCTTACCTTTCTCACATAAATCACAAGTTGAATCCTTGTCAAATCTGATCTTTGGAGGGCCTTTAACAAGCTCCTTCTAAGGAGCTTAGAAATTAGCTTCATATGAGCATGCCCAAGCTTCTTATGCCACAACCACTTATCATCCATGAAGGATGCAAAACATTTTACATTTTGATCTCTCATATCATCCAAGGATAATACATGTGTGTTATCATGCCTTTTACCAAATAGAATAGCCGTTCTGAATTTGGACTTACTACCTTGCAAGCGTGAACATTAAAGATAACATTAAAATCTTGGTCACAAAAGCTAATACTTAATAAATTGTAAGCAGACCATCAACTAGCAATACATCAAAAATTTGGTGAATCATCCTTACCAACATCTCCTATGCCTTGACCTTAGCTTTACCCCCATCTATGAATTTTACTAATCCAGAAGTTTTTTGGTCACAATTTTTAAACCATTTTCTTGATCCAGACATGTACCTTGAGCAGCCACCGTCCATGTACCATTTGTTGTCAAGGCACATGCGTTCTTAGAGACCTCCAACAAACACATTTTTATTTTAGGTACCCAGATTTTCTTGGGTCCTCTTGAGTTAGTCTAAGGAGAAGGTTGTCCAACCTTTTTGATAGACTTCTTTTTCATGAAGCATTTGTTAGGTGGATGTCCTTTCTTAAAATAGATAGCGCAGGAAACTTTTCTTTTTTCTTTCTTGAAGAGAATTTATTTTCCTTTCTCATAAAATTTTCCTCCTATCCCAATTCTGGTCCTTTTAAAACATAGCCGTGACCTCCAAGCATTAGATCAAGATTCCTTGACCCATTTACCATTTTTTCTATGTCAATTTAAGAAGCTTTGAAGTTCTTTCAAGCTCAAGATGACCTTTGAGTGTGTTTTTTATTTGTAACTTTGGATTCTAAAGGATTGAGTTTTACATTTAAAAGTTTGTTTTCCTTTCAGTTATTCCTTTTCAAGCATTAGATTCTAGCTTTCTTCTTGGCCTTTTTAAGATTGAGATAATATGAAGAAAATGTTTGATAGTCTTCAAGCAGTTATACAAAGATAAAAGTTCATCATAGGAGATATTAGTATTATTTACCTAGAATTCCCTCTATGAATATCCAGCCATGAAGCATAGGTTGGCAACATCTATCACCTCCAGATCTTCCTGATTCTTCCTTTTCTTCCTCAAATTCGCTCCAAGTAGCCACATGCCATTCTTCTTGGGCACGAACCTTTCTATGGGCCTTTGAATTTAGGACAATCTGTTTGAAATGTCTTTTCCCCTATGGTGATAGCAATCAATTTTAGGCTTTAGCTTGGCTTTATAATCCTTTCTAAAGTTGATGTCTCTTCTTTTATTCATTTTCCCTCTCAGGCTTTTGACATTTTCCTTACAAGCATGGAAAGCTCATTTCCATCTTCTTCAGTCTCATCATCAATTTCTTCCTTCTCATCAAGGTTTCAGCAACTTTCATTGCCTTAACTTTATTGGTTTTTTGATAAGGCGACTTCAAGGCCATAGACTTGCTCTTTTGCTAGATTCACCATGCATTTCAGATAGCACAACCTCATGGGTTTTAAGTGACCCAATGATTGCATCTAGGCCAGAGTTTGAAGGTCTTTTGCCTTAGGAATGGCCTGACCTTTGGGCCATTTGGTAGGGAGGCTTCTTAAGATTTTTCTAACCATTTCAGAGTTAGTGTATCTCTTGCCTAAACCCTTTAGTTGGTTTATGATATACATAAACCTTGCGTCATTTCATCAATATTCTCTTGATCTATCATTTTAAACATTTCATATTGAAGAACCAGGAATACCTGTCCCATATTTCTTTTGCCATGTCACAAGCAATAATTTTGTCATATTCAGCTTTGCTTAGTGCACACATGAGTAAGTACTTAGCTTTTGAGTTTAGTTGAACTCTGGTCTTTTGTTGCTTTGTCTACCTACTTCGGGGATTTTTCTAGACATTGAGGGTGCATCAACTATTCCTGAACTTCCTCCCTTGGAACATAATCTCCTTCTGTATAATCTTCCACAAGTCAAGACTTGTGTATTATATGAACTTATCTGTATCCCTCCAAGGAAGCATAATCTCCACCATAAAAAATGGCGGTCTATTTATGAAGTGTCCTTCAACTATGTGAATATTTTGTGTCATTTGTCCCTCGGATCTTTATCCTTTGCAATTGTTAGAGTGCTCAACCCTCTAGAGGCTAAGCTTTGATGCCACTTGTAAGTAAAGAAAGCACAAGAAAAATGGGTTAAATCATGCTTTCTTTTTCTTCTCCCCTTTTGACTTATGAAAAACTTACTCAAGATACTATCAAGCTATGAGCTTGAAGTGCGCGAAGCAACGTTAATGGCTTCAAAGTGAACTTTCTAAACTGAAAAGAAATAAACGTGCAAAAGAAAGTTTCAAGAAATCACATAGTAAACAAATCAAACACAGAATAAAATAAGAGATGAAGGAGAAAGAATATACTGCTCAAGAGTTTTATACTTGTTCAGGAACCTACCTACATCCAGTCTCAATAACCGTTGAGTTCAACTAAAACCTACTAGAGAGAAAACAAGGATAGTCTTTACAATAGCCATCCCAAGCTCTCACCATGACCAGGAGACAACCCCTACTGTCATAAACCAAGTAGTTATTCACCAGCCTTCAAGCTGAACCAAGTAGTCTTTAACTAGCCTTTCCAAGCTAAACCGAGACCTAGGAAACACCTTTACTGTCATGTTACAAGTAGTCTTTAACTAGCCTCTCCAAGCTAAACTATACCGATCACTACCTGGATTCAGGATACAAAGGTTTTGTTGGCTTTGCAACTCAAACTAATCTACACTCAAGTTTTCATAAGATTTACAATGAAAGTTTTGGGAAACACTTGAATGACTTCTTTCTAAATATTCCTAAGAAGAACATATGAACACTTGAAGGATAGTAGAAAGAAGATTTTTACAATCAAATAAAATGATTACTAGAAGTAATGAACTCTACAAGGAGATGAGGATAAATTTCTCAGAGTTTTGCTCTTTGTCCAACGTCAAAATGTATCGTTGAACGCACGCATGTAACGCCCTGAAAATTATTTAAAAATTAATTTGAGCTTTATTAGTCGTAATTTCAAAAATCTAACAATTTAGCAATGATGAGGGTGACCCAACGAAAAAATTCGGGTAGAGGTGAATAGTAACCTTGCGGGCCCCACGACCGTCATGTCGAAAACCTAGACTGGGCTGGAAATGCCCGGACTAAGAAAAGAGAGGGTTAAAGTTAGAAATGATAATGAATGAGAAGTTATACCTAGAATTAATTTTCAAGTAATGTTTGACTACCCAGGTAAATGTTTTACCTGTTAGAGTTTTGATGTAAGTTTTAACACCGTACAAGTTACTTAGTGTCCAAGTAACCTTCGCCAACCACTTTATTCCAAGTGGATGGCAAGCATTGAAACTTGAAAAGTAAGTTTCAATCATGGTCTTTCATTTATTACATTTTACTTAGGAGCTAATATGTCATCCATTCGGTGGAATTTTGGTGTGTGATTTTAACACCGAAAAAGCTACTTGCTCCCAAGTTAAAATGAGCCACTTATCTTGATCCAAGTGGATGGAAAAGATTCATTCTTTGACTATCCAATCAAATCCTAGCCATTCATATAATTTATTTTCCCAAAAAGAAAGAAAATTACACTTTACCTACATAAATACTACATTTATATCAAGATAACCATAAAACCACCAACCTTATCACTCCATCATCATCAATTTCGGCCAGACCTCTTCAAGAACCCTTCCTCCATTATTATTCCTCTCAAACCTCGATTAACAAGCTTCAAGCTTCTAAAACCTTAGCTCAAAATCACTAAAACACTAAGATCCTTTCACAAAACTTGTTCTACTCCTCATAATCTATCAATCTAACCGATTAAAATTTCAATTCTCCATCAATCCGCACCTTGAAATATCACTTCCTCACTAATTAGGAAGGGCTTGGGTTTGATTTGGGAGCTTTGGAGTGAAGGGAATCCATCTTGGAGCATTAAAGAGCCAAGGATACACTAGCTTCCAAGAGTAGAGTTTTCTTTGGCCTTTCCTTCCAAATTTATTCTGAACTTTCTAATTGGTATTATTCCAAAAATTTTCATTTTATTGGTCAATAATATAAGGATAGTGATGCATTAATTTTGGTAGGGTGTTTGGATGATGTTAAAAATCATTTTTGTCAAAAGGGGTTTTGCTTTATGCTGCTGGATTTTTTATTTTCCTACTGGTAGTGATTGTTCATGAATTTTCTGGTATATTTTTGGGTATTTTTATGAGCTAGAAAAAATATATGTTGAAGATAACATCTTATGCTAGTTCCATGAATTTTCTTGAGCTTTGTTTCAGACTCCTACTGCCTGAAAAAAATCATGAACCGAGACTATATATGTGCTATATGAATTTCTAATCTTGAAGCTACAAATTTTTCTAATTTTTTTAACATAGCAAATGATTGATTTTTCCTTTGAAAAGATTACTAATTGTTGATAACATCTTAAATGATTTTTCTTTTGAATTAATTCAAACATTTGCTAAGGTTAAAAATTATGAATTTCAGGTTTTGAGCTAAGGTTGAGTGGTTTCGGACCACCAAATTTGTCTAATTTTGTTAACATAGTTAGAGAACTCTTTTGTTCTGAAATTTTTATGCATCTTGTGGACACATTGAAGTGTCTTGAATAATTTTTATAGGCTCTAAATTGATTATTTGATGAGTAAATAAATTTGTATTACAATGGTGTGAAATCTGCCCATTATGCTGGAAAATAACCAAAGACTTGAGTTGATAATGTAATGGCATTTTGGTTCTAGTATAACATGAATACTTGATATTGAATAGTTGGCCATATGATTTGTGACATATAAATGGATGCTAGAGAAAATAAAGAGTGGTTTATGAGACATGATTGAAATTGCATTGTGAATGAAATACCTACATGTGGCTTATGCATGCATTTTGGAAAAGAGAAAAGTACTTGATGCAATATATGAGAAAAGAGAATATATAAATTTCAATCGTGCATGTTCTGACATATGGACAAAACAGAAACAAGACTTAAATTGAATTAAGGGAAGGAGAAAAGAGAAACTTTCCCAAATTTATTTTGAGTCGGTAAACGTATCTAGGAAATATCTGTGTGTGATTCGAAAATGGAAAAAAAAATGAAGTTCAATAACCATGTATAGGAATGAGCTCATTCCTAAAGCAGTCTATTTCCCTTAAATGGTGTGATCTACTATAAATACCATTTGGTATAAACTATCTATTGTGGAATTGTCCATAGCAAATACCCATTGGGTATAAATTAAGTCTTTCCTATGTCAATGTAAACCTTTTTCATAAATTTGTAAACCAATGCATAAAAAGGTGTAAATCAATCCAACAAAAGTTGTAAACCAATGGGAAAAAATTTGTTAACCAACACAGAAAAAATTGTAAACCTTGTTCAAAATGTTGTAAACCATGCAAAAACCTGTCAACCTCTTTCATAAAGTTGCAAACCCAAAACACAAAAAGTTATAAACCAATACAAAAGTTGTAAATCAATACACAAAAAATTGTAAACCTTTCTCAAAAAATCGTAAACCCTAAACAAAAAATTTTTAAACCGTTTTGAGGAAGCTACTACACAAAAACCAGTAAACTATACTCAAAAAACATCTAAACCTTCAAAAAAGTTGCAAGTCAAATGAGCACAGCCACTAAACACGTTCAAGAAAAAAAAATGATGTAAACTAGTGCACAAAAAATTGTAAACCCTAAACATAAAACGTGTAAACCTAAACCAAAGATAGTAAATCTTCTACAAAAAAAATATAACCCTCTCCCAAATGCCAGGAAGCAAGAATGAACAATCGCCTAAGAGAGCAAGAACGCAAACAATGGGTCTGATTAGAATGGAAAATGAAAGCTTAAGAGAGCAAAGTAAGGGAGAGAACGTGGGTGATGGGTTGCATTTATGTACCTATTTTTCATCCTAACTCTGAATAATTTGCATTTAAATTGTATTTAATTGATGTTAAATTAATGAATTTTCACTTTGTCCTCAACATGCATTATTGAATAATTTTGTAGCTATCAGCATAGTTTTAGTGAATTCTCATACTTTGGAAGTTCTCTACGCTTTTAATCTCTTTGGAGTTTTTCATGGTAACAAGGACTTCTACGTTGGTGCATTGGAGCAAAAATAAGGAACCAACATTGAAACCGCCTAGGCGGTAGTCAAAGGGAGCGAATTTCTCAGAAACTCACGTGAGACGCCAGGCAATCAAAGACCTCCTAGGCGCTAGTCAGAGGAGCAGTTTTGTGAGGAACTATGAAGGGCCTAGGCGATCATAAGTTCATGGGTTGTGCGACTGGGCCCAATTCCATTGCTCTCTCGCTAGCTTGCTCACGCGAAGGCTGAGACTTTTGAACGAGGACACACACTAATGTGAGGACACTCAGTGGAAATTTTAATTTTTCTCTCACTAGGATTTTAAGATTTTTCTGACTAGAATTTTCTCTCACTCTCTCTCTAGGCTAGGGTTCTTAGTTCCTGATTGTTCTTGATTTTTCAGTGTGTAATTTATAGTTTTTCCTCAATAGTGACTGAAACTCCCCTATGGAGGAGTAATTTTCTTACCGTGTACAGGGTCGCTGAAGATTAAAATTGTTCGCGAGATTCTCGTGTTTTAATCGCAATTTGTGGTTGGTTTTCCTTTCTCTTTGTCATCTCTTTTAAATATTGATGTGTTGATTATCGCAATTGTATTTTTTAAAAAAGGTTGTCCTTTTATGTGATGTTTGTCCATTGGGTAAGAGATTGGAATTAATTTCATTGGGAATTAGGTTGCTATAATTGGTTGTTAGACTGGCATAGGTTCATAGAATCACATTAGTGAATTACTAGCTCATATGTTAGCCAAACCCTTAGTGGGAGTGCGATTATATATCCGTTAAGTAGAATTATGCCATTGCCTGTGTTAACATTTTAATAGAAGCAACCACCACTACGATTTTATCTTTCGAATCAATCACTGAACAATTTTAATCTGAAGGCACCTTTGTAGGTAATTTTTCCTATTATAATTCTCTTAATTTAATTTGCTTTCAACACTTTCAAAAACCCCTAATTCTCCTGAATCAATTACAATACTTCCACGTGAGACGACCTGGATCGCACTCTTGCTACATTTTTTGTGCAATTCAGTCACTAAAACTATTTTAATTTGTTGCGAGCGAAAGCTCACATCGAGTAAGCGCGAATGCAGGCAAAATGAAAGCTTTTGTGGCTTGTTTGATTAAGTGAGACTAGATAGTGACAGGGTTTTGAATGTAGGAGAGGTGGGGTTGTGGTGGTTTTTGTTTCGAGAGAGGGAAAAGGAGAGGAACCGCCAAATGTGCACGTGGGATTTTCGTTTGGATTTTTTTCTTTTTTTTTCCTTTTCTGTCCTTTGGGTTTTCTTTTCTTTGCTTGCCTAAATTGCTACTTGTATTCCATACATCAAATTTGTCGAGTAGCATGGTGTAAGTATTCGGTGTAGGTATTCTGATGACCATGTATTATTCCTCTACTATGGTGGATGGTAAGTAAGTGGAGTAATGATACACTATCAAATCTTCCTGTTAAATTATCTAGCTTGTAGCGCACTATACTTAATCAGGTGCACTACAGCATCCGCCTTTTTTCAACTTATTTATGTCACACGTCTTTGGCATTTTCAACCTTGGTGTACTTTCATCATCTTTTGAAGCGTATTCTTATTATGCATCAGCTGGAGAACCTTTCAATTGGGTATAATTGTCAATGACATGACGGAGACGAGCCTCGAATAAGCTATGAACTTAATACCATAAGAAAGGTTGACTTCTATGTTAATGACGGCAGTTGACCTGCATCTGAAACTTTGAAAAAGGAGACAAAGGTCTTTGTAATCGACTAACAACAGTAATTTGGTGACAAGTTCACTACAAAAAGGCTGCTATGGTTCTCGTTACACATAATCAGCTCGTTCATTCCGCCACCTACCATACCATTGGCTTAGTGCTCCATCCAGGACCACCCTTTGTTCCCATTCTAAACTAGGGTCATTCTCTTCCTCTCCATAATAAAAGGTACATATTATGCTAAAGCTCATTCCTTTATGTTTTTCTAGTTAGTAATTAAATACAATAGGAAAAGTAGCTCAAAAAGTTAGTTAACTCAGTTGTCTGTTGTTTGAGAAGAAGTCATTTCATAGGAAAAAAAAATGGTAGATATCATCAGATTATTATGTTTTTTGTTCTTTCTTTCGTCCTACTTGACAGGGTCCACTTCACTAGACACTTAAGCTCTAAATCAATCTATCCAAGTGTGAACACCCGATTTGTCTGGCCCACTAAAATTAAAATCCAAAAATTTTGCATTGGATTTCCTTTATAGTTTTTTATTTAGTTCCGTTGAAGAAAAGCCTTGTTCAACTCATTTCCATGAAAAATCCATATCAGCCCATTTCTACATAAAATAAAAATAAAAAAATGCTCAACCCATTTTATTTCCTTTCAGCCCATTCCAATGTGTATTCAGCCCATTTTATTTTATTTCTTTTTTGCCAAAGCCCACAACTTGCATGTCCATGAGTTCATATTCATAAATAAAAAAAAACAAATAAATAAAAAACAAACAAACAAACCACCAATTTAATATTTGTCATATCCATTTGCTAACAACAAAAACAAAAAAAGAGGGGACAAAGGAGGAGTCACGAGTTCTCCATTCCCTGGCAAGACTCGTGAAGCAACAGTGATGGTGATGAAGAGGAGTTTGAAAAATTGAAGAACTGATTGACACCATGATGAGAGCTCCTCTCCACTTCGCAAGAGGCTGAATTTTCTTTTGATGAGCTTGGAACCCTTACAGCTAACCTGAAAAGTGGAATGTTCAATGATCTTAGTGAAACGGCTATAAAAATACATCATCAACCAGGAAAGGGGGGATCAATTCAGCAAAAAAAAAAATTTCAAACACACAAAAATTATAGACCAATCAGCAAGATAACCAAAGGTTGAGATATACAAATCCTGAGAAAGGAGGAGAAACAAAGAACTCAGCAACGATTTCAGCAAGATAATCCAGGAATAACAAGAAAAAGGGAACAAGGTAATAGCAACAGCAAGAATATCATCATCAAAACAAAATAAACAAATACTAAAATAGGAAGAGGCGCGGCGGCCTCCTTTCCACCACTGCCGCGGCCTCCCAAAACACCATCATCTTCGTCCCCCTTTATGTTCATCACATCCCTCCATCTCTATCCCTCAAATCCGCCACCGTCCTCCTCCTCTTACACCACGATCCCGCCCACAACCAACTTTCAGCCACCACAACAACCGCCGCTCACCTCCGCATCACCACGACCCTCCTCAACGCCGCCCGGACCCTTCCTCGTGTGACCACCCCAACCGCGATCGGCCATCGCGTGAGCTCCACCTATTCGCGAACTCAACCGCGGTACTTCCTTCCTCCGCCGCACTCCATAACCGCGATATTCGTGGATCTCCTCCGCCTGATCTAAAACCTCTGCACGCCGCGAAATCCACGGCCCTAAGCGCGAGGCCGCGCCTTCCCTTCCCTGGCCGTGATCTAAGCTCCGCCATCCCATATCGCGCAGCCTCCACTCCGCGACAAAGCCCAGCCACCGCAAGCTCATCCCCACATCGGACCCGCCATAGATCTCCGCACACCTCCGTCAGCCACCAGCCGAGCACCACCGCTCCTCCTCCCGCGGCCTCACTCTCTCTCTAGATCTCATTTTCGCTCTCTCTCTCTCACTTGCTTTCTATTGCTTTCTCTGAGTTTGTGTCTGTGTGTGTTAGTGAAGAGAGAGGTGTGTGTCCGTGTGAATGTGTGTGTGTGGGTTAGTGAGAGTGAGAGAGTGTTATCGTGTGTGTGTGTGTTAAGGTAAAGGAGGGTAAAGGTAGCAAATGAAATTAGGAAATTATATTATTATGATATTATTATTATTATTATTATTATTTTGTTATATTTTTTATTTATTTAGTTCTTTTTTAGTTGGATCAGATCTTGAGTTTGTTTGGGTTTAGATTTGTTTAGTTAATCGTGTTTGTTTTATGTTTTTGGTACATTGGGCTTTATTTGTTGGGTTTGGATCGTTTTGATCTAAATAATAAAAAAGGAATTTTTATATAATTTGGTTCAAAATAAATCTTTGAGTATTTTGATTATGCAAAACAAAATAGAAAAGTGGTTTAATTATTTCTTTTGAGTGAATTTAACGTTTGTAGTAAAAAGGTTAAAAATAAAAAATAATAATTAGATTTTTTAGTTTCATCATTTCATATGTTTTTGTGTTGTGTTTAAATTAATTGTGTAATTGTGCTCATAAATTAATTTTATTATTACTTTAATTATTGTATATGTTTATGTGTTGTGTATCTCTATTTATGAATTAATTTTGGAAGTGTTGTTGAATTTAGAGCTTATAAAAAATATTTTCCTTCCATTCAATAATGAAAATCCATTTCTAAAAAAATTAAAAATAGTCAACACATTTTTATTCTCTTTTAATTAAAACCAATTAATTCACACTCGCTTTCTATAGAACTACGTGACTTTGAATTCCCCATTCAGGAGGATACGTAGGAGGGCGATTCCGATCCCTGTCAAGTCAAAATTAAATTTTCATAATTTGTCTTATTTGTAAATTTTTGTTGTTTTGAGATATTTTATTTAATTTAAATAATCATTTTTTTAGGAAATATTTTATTTCAAATAAAAAAGTTAATTTAGCCGGGACGGCTTGTTAACTCAATATTTTGGACATCTGAGTTGTGACAACTTGATGTTCCAAATTTCTTTAAAAGCATGTTCTCTTTTATATTTTATTTTACTTTCGTAAAAAATATCAAAATAAATTTTTATCTTATTTGTAAATATTTATAATTCATAAGAGATTTTCATTTTCATATATTTAGTTTAAATTTGTTACTTATTTGTGAAATATTGTATTTTGAATAAAAATGTTAATTTAACCGTGAATTTGTTAACACAGTATTTTGAACACCTAGTTGTGACAGCTTGGTGTTCCTCAATTTTTTTTTAAAATTTTTTGTAAATAAAATATAAAAATGAAGATTTTGAAAGGTTATTAATAATTTGCACAAATCAATTAAGGTACCGTCTAAGGACGGGTGTATTAGGGTGCGTAGGACTAAAATCTTACCCTTCCCTATGCATAACCAACTCCGAATTCAAATCTGGTTTCAAAGACCAATTTTTAATAAAACGGGTTTTTCCATGTTTTCCCAATTTAAATAAACTTGGTGGCGACTCCAATTTTAACAAACTATTTTTCGCCGTCCCGTCGCGATTCTGCGCAGATGGCGACTCCACTTGGGCATTCCATGAGAGTCAAGCCTAAATAATTGATTGTGCACATTATTATAACTTCTTTTTAGTTTATTTTATTTTATTTTTTGATATTTATTTATTTTATATTTTTATCTTGTTATTTTCTTTTTATGCTAGAATTTTGTCAGCATTATTTTATTTCTTTGTGACAACCATAAGGTAGACGACTTTTGTTTGTTTTTTTTGTGAAAACTTTAGGTAGGCGACTATTGTTGGTTTTGTATATTTGTTGTTTGTATTTATTTTGGTATTTTACCATGGGTAGTTATAGGATTCTAGGTTTGTATGCTCCCTTCACACACAACACTCACACATTTATCACACATGAGTGGGGCCCTATACCCGGTTCTAAGTGCAACTTGAGATAGGTAAGAGATTGTGTAGTGGTAGCCATTTTGGATGTACATCCTGTTGGTTATTGCGAAAATCTCGTCTGAGAGTGACTTTCGTGAATGTCCTACATCTAGCGGTTCACCTACTGTTGGGGATAACATTCCAAATGAGCCTTTAACTCTAGAGACTGTAGAATCCTGAGATCATAGACCTACCTGGTGAAAGTGCTCACAAAATAGAACAACCATAGGACCATAGTTTTAACCTCCATATTTTACCTCAAATAGGACACAAAGGGAGCATACCTTTTCTTTAATTAATTAATTTATTTATTTTATGTACATAAATTCTTTAACATGCAAGTGTTTATTGCCTTTTTTATATATAAAAAAAACTCACTTTTTCTTCGTTGCTATAGGAGGTTTGTTAGAGAACCATATCAAAGTCTTGTTGTGAGTATCTAAAAATGGAAGCAAACATGAGACCAAACAATCATGAAGAGAAATTGAAAAAGACTTTGCAACTCAAAACCAAGAAACCTAAAACAGAAAGCCTGAGATCCTTGAGTCAATTGAAAGCACCGCAACGTCTTTCTCTCACAAAAAATATGGAAAAATCTTGAGCCTATTAGAAGTGGAAATACAGGTAGAGGCAATCACGCATTGGCCCAGGATTATGATCCTCCACTCCAATGCTTCACCTTTCAAGATTTTCAGTTGGCACCAACCCTTGAAGAATTTGAACGAATCCTGGGGTTACCGCTAGAAGGAGAAAAACCTTACAATTATCAAGGACATTATGCTTCTTTGCACACTATAGCAAATGTCCTAAAGGTAAATGTAAGAAATTTGCATGAAGCCCAGAAATGTAGAAATGGGACAAAGGGATTCACAAGAGATTATTTGGAGAAGCATTTGCACAGCTTAGCTCAAGCCGAAGACTGGGACACTTTTTCAGATGTGTTGACCCTCACCATTTATGGCACCGTCTTGTTTCCCAATATTGACGGTTTCATAGATCTTAGCAATTGATGTATTCCTTGCTAGAAAGTTTCATGGTCACAATCCTGTTTCTCTCCTAGCAGATGTCTCCTGTTCCTGGATTTTTGTCATGAGAGGAATGGTAAGAGAATTTTGTGTTGTTTACCAATACTATATGTGTGGGTTACCGCGCATATCTTCCAAAGAAATTACAAGGCATCTTGTCCCCTTGATGATCTAAAAATGCATCGTATCAAGAAGAAAAATGGGCGAGAATGGGCTGAAGACCTGGTTAAATTGAATGAAAAGGTGATCCGATGGTACCCTTGGTGGGAAGATGGACAGACCTTGATTTACCATGCGAGACTTTCCAAATGTACCCCTTATGGGTACTCGAGGGTGTATAAATTACAATCCAGCATTGGTGTTGCGCCAGCTTGGTTACCCCATGATGGGACCGCCTTGAAGCCCAATTACTCCATTTGTCCTTTATTACCTAGATTCCCATGACATTGGCCTACTAGGAAGGTCCGATTTGCTTGGAACAATGTCATCCGAAAGGAAAAGAATTGGGAGTTAGGAGTTGTGCGGTAAAAGAAAATTACCGCCAATGGGTGAAAAGTAGGGCTCAAGAGGTCAAGTTGCCATTCAGAATCTTGACAACAATTATTCCTGACAAGACATCGGCCTTGCATTCTGATGAAAATGAAGAAATCAAAGAAATGAAAGAAAGGTTGGACAAGGCTAAACAAGAAAAGGTACAAGTGGAGTTCGAGTTGAAAACGCTCATGATTATGCAACTTTAAAGCGAGAAATTGCTGAAAAAGATCAGATTCTAGAGGGACCAGGAAAAGGCTAAAAATGGGGCAGGAGCACATGGTAAAGACCAAAGAATGTTTTGAAGCTGCCAATAAAGAACTAAGGCTTCGAAGGCAAGAACGTGATATGGCAATAATGAAAATCGGCAACTAAAGGAGCTACTTCGAAAGGCCAAAATTGCTGAGAAAGCCGCGCTAGCAGAAAGGAACAAATGAAGCAACAAATAGAAGAAATGAACAAGGAATATCAGAGGGAAGCTGAGGAATTAAATCAACACATGAAAAATGAGATCCTAAGTATCAAGCTGCCCTAGGAGAAGAAAAGGAAAAAGTTGCAAATTGGATCTTGAGGTGCAACACCAAGATCATGTCATTCATGAGTTGAAGATTCGCTTTTCAAACTTAGCAGGGTTGGCTAATGCGGCAATAGAAGACGTTCCAAGACACTTAAAGCTGGCTGAGCAGGAAATCATCCCTTTTGAAACCCCAACTGAAATTAGCAACTTTGTTGGCTATTGTAAGGACTTGATTGGGAGAATGAAGCAAATAATCGCGGGAAGACGTTGAAGACACATAAAGGCTTTTCCGTTGGGTAGCAATGTGTTGATATTTATGATGTATTTCCTTTTGAATGGTTGTATGAAAAATGATGATTGTGACAAATGATAAATAAAAGAATGTTTGCTTCTTTGCATTGCGTTGGTCTCATGGCAATAGCTATAACTTAGTACCTTTGAACGAGACGTTCTGGAAACAGTTATCATCAAAGATACTCACGTCAAGACCAGATATATTTGCCGCTCTCTAACAAATTGCAATATTTTTATCTTTTCACTAATTCTTTTTTCTCTTTTCTTCTTAACAAGAGGTAAAACTGTGTCACAATTGGGCGCCCAAGGAAGGAAGATACCGATCTAACTCGTATTCACAATACCAGAGCTCGGACTAAGATGGCTTGGTGGTAATCATGAACCAGAAAATGCTTCTGACCAAGTAAAAAGTTTGAGCATGGAAGTTGATGAAGTGAGAGGGAAATTGAATGAAATGTCAAATAACCAAGCAAAGATGGAAGAAATGATGAGAGCCATGAAGGAGTCACTGGATTTATTAGGAGCTAATCCAAACCAGACATAGTGACTGTCAGTAGGGTACAACCAAGCACTGCAATGGTAGCCATACCGGGAACATCAAATGTGGCTGTAAATGTCACTCAAGGGGTGAACGAGGGGGATGAAATTCTAAATAACCTTCATGGACAGCCACCACCAACAATGCCATTGGTGATCCCAATTGGGGAAGGCTATCGTCCATTAGAGAACATTCATACTGGCAGGCACGGGCATGCTACCCTTGTTTGGGAGCCACCTCATGTTGTCATCCAAAAACAACCATTTTCCTCAGAGAATAGCCGTCCAGAGGTGAATAAAGACAAATTTAGAGAAGAATGGATGAAGAAGATTCAAGATCAAATTAAGGCCATTCAGGGACCTAACACCTATGGCTATGTGGAAATTGAACAACTATGTCCTCCTGTAGATCTGATAGTTCCCAAAGACTTCAAGGTTCCTGACTTCTCAAAATATGATGGGACCGGCAATCCTTTGTTCCATTTGAAGAGTTACTGGACTAAAATGGCAATATGGTCCAAAGATGAGAAGTTTCTCATTAGCTTTTTCCATGAAAGCTTAAGTGGTCTGCTTTAGAATGGTATATTCAGTTAGACCATTCTAAAATTTCCTTTTGAGAGAATTGGTTGATCAATTCATGAGTCAGGACAAGTTCAACATGGAAATAGCACCCACCCGTGAGCAATTAAGCACAATGCAAAGGAAGAAGGAGGAGTCGTTTAAACAATATGCTCAAAGATGGAGAACTTTAGCCTTGTGCAACCGCCACTTATCCCTTCTGAAATGTGTTCATACTTTTTGGGGACCTTAGGATCTCCTTATATTGGGACAATGGCAGGAGCAGCATACAAAGATTTTTCTAAGCTAGTGACCGCAGGTGAAAGAATTGAGAATTTGGCCAAAGCGGAAACTTCCTATGAGCAATGAGGACACGAGAAGAGGATTCCGCCTAGGAAAAAAGAGGCGGAAGTAAGTTATGTGCAAGGTCAGCAATCTTTCATTCCAAGATATACCTCGACACGGCCAAGACCCCAAATACCATCCATCTCTCCTTACCCACTATACCAAGTCACTCCAAATGCAAATACAATTCCATACCCCCAACCTCAAGTCAATAACATCCATATACGCCCATACCAACCAACTCGCCCAACATACACCTACAACCCAACCATACATCCTCAGAATCACCCAAATACCACACCACCACGGCCTAATACCCAAAACCAAAGTCGTTCTCAATTCCCAAACTTACCACCTTTCCCAAAACTATCCATCTCAAATGCTGATCTTTTTCAACGACTAGTTGATGCTCATCTCATCTCGGCATATCCTGTGCGTCCATTAGAACCACCATACCCAGCTTGGTATAACCCAAACTTAACTTGCAAATATCATATGGACATAGCAGGACATTCCATCGAGGATTGTGAAGGTTTCAAGACAGTGAAGAAGCTAATTGCTTGTGGGAGGCTGGATTTTCAAGAGGAGTCAAAACCAGATATTGTCCATAATCCAATTCCAAATCATGAAGGAGGAGGTCGAGTAAATGCTTTGGAGGTAGAAGAACCACTGATCAAGAAGGTTTTGAATCTTCAAACCCCTATGCAGAAAATTTTTATCGGCTTTAAGGAGGCTGGTTACATATAAGCACCTACTCTGACAATAAAGGAGAATGAGAAATATGATGCGGAATCAAGTTGTGCATACCATTGTGGAAGTCTGGGGCATGATATTGAGGACTGTTGGGATTTCAAGGTTCATGTACAGGGATTGCTTAACTTGGGTGTTATACAAGCAAAAAAGAAACAAATGTCCTTGAGGAGGTGAATGTGATCGAACGTTTTGTACTTCGAGTGCCTCCGCTAATCAGGCACCAAAGCCAGAAAGGTAGTGATCACTGTGAAGAAACCAACACCCTTTGTGTATGAGGACACACATGCCGTACCTTGGAATTATGAGACCAAGGTTGAAATGAAAAGTGACATAGGGGAAACCTCAAAAGCTCAAGGAGGTGAGGAAGTGACCAGTGTCATGGAGGTAAAAGGAATAACAAGAAGTGGAAGGGTGTATGGACCCAAGGAGTTGGAAAAGGGAAATTTGTTGATGAAGGGAACGTTGAAAAAGGTTCAGAGTCAGGAAGAAAAGAAAAGAAGAAGAGGAAGAAGAGTTCCTTAAAATCATGAAACAGAGCGAGTATGATATTCTGGAACAATTAAAGAAGACTCCTGAGAATATCTCTTTTGTCACTAATCTTGTCCTCTGAATCTCATCAAAAGGCAATATTGAAGGTCCTGAAGGAAGCCTATGTCAAGCCCTGACATTCATTGGAGAACATGATAAGTATAGTGGATCCAGTGAAACGTGTCAATATGATCACATTCTTAGATGAAGAAGTGTATCACGGGCTAACCCACAAGCGCTACATATAACCCTCAAATGCAAAGGCCACATAGTGCCTAGAGTCCTTATTGATGGAGGATCAGGGTTAAATGTATTACCACTGTCCACTTTGAAACAACTATCAATGAGTGTGGATGATATATCACCTCAAGTGATGGTTGTAAAAGCTTTTGATGGAGCTACGAAAAACATTCTAGGTGAGGTGGTGTTGCCACTAGAGATTGGGCCAAGCAAATCACAAGTGTTATTCCAGGTGATGGAGATTGGCTCAGATTATAACATGTTGCTAGGAAGACCGTGGATTAATGATATCGGTGTTGTCCCTTCAACCTTGCATCAAAAGGTTAAATATATTGAGAATGGATCAGTTGTCACAATCCATGGAGAAAGGGACATCATTGTATCCAAACCAGTCTCACTACCATATGTGGAGAATGTGGAGTCATAGACAATAACTTGTGGCATAGCCTGGAGTTGGTGAAGCCCGATATGAATGCAGTGGGTCCATAATGCAGAATGTTAATCAAATAGTGGCTCATATCATGGCTAAGAATGGATACCTACATGGTAAGGGGTTAGGACCATAATTGCAAGGTATTAGAGTACCTATCCGGTCTCCAAGAAACCTAATCGATTTGGGTTGGGATATAATGCACCGTTAGAAGAGGAAATGGATGCATGGCCCTCCAACAGGAGAAACATGAGAAGAAAATAAACAGATCCCTCACTTGAAGGAAACATTTCCTAGTCCAACTGAAGTGATTACAGGTGGAAAAGTTCATTCCCCTTGCTATCGTCTCACCATCAACACCTTGGACATAGAGACAACTGAAGAGAGCAACAAGATTTATGCTGCCAACAATGATGAAATGCTAATGACTGGAAGAAAACCAGTGATTGATGTTATTGCTGCAAAGTAATTATTTGTGTTGTATCAGGAAAGACTATTTATGCTTTTATTTATGCTACTTGAAGACATCATAAATAAACTTGTGTGTTTATTCAGCAATATTTTTTCCTATTCCCGCATCTTTTATATTTCTTGGTGTCTTTCATTCTCCTTGTTTCAATCCTCTATTTGCTTTCTCTTTATCATCATTTTTAGCTCATTAATTTTTATTTTTCTTATTTTATTTTGCATTTTTCCACTATCGTTTTGGCCTTCCAACCCACCACAATTGCTTTCCAGGAATCTAAATGCTATAGAAATTTTGCCTCATGAAAGGGAATTTGAAAACTCGTCAATTGGTTCTCTTGCTGAATTGATTGTGATAGCCATGAATCTGATGAAGATCAAGAAATTGTTGGGCAATTTTCAGACCTATGGAACATACAGAAAAGGGATTTGACTTAGACAATGAGGTGATCGAGTTGATTAACATGGGCATTGAAGAAGAGAAAAAGGAGCTGAAAATAGTGGAAAATCCAGAACGCTCAGAAATGATTGCATTGTTCAAAGAATACCTGGATGTCTTTGCGTGGTCCTACCATGATATGCCAGGGCTGGATCCAAAATAGCTTCACATAAGATTCCTTTATATGCGGAAGGAACCGAAAAAGCAAAAGTTGAGAAGGATGCGGCCTGAAATGTCATTGAAAATAAAAGAGGAGGTGACTAAACATTAGAGGCCGGATTTTTGGAGGTGTCAAGACACACTGACTGGGTGGCTAACATTGTGCCCGTGCCTAAAAGGATGGAAAAGTTAGAATGTGCGTGGATTATCGGATCTAAACAAAGCTAGCCCAAAAGACGATTTTCCACTCCTCACATTGATGTCCTAGTCGATAATACAGCTGGAAATCACCGCTTTCATTTATGGATGGGTACTCAGGGTATAAAGATTCCTATGGACGTTCACGACAAAGGAAAAACTACTTTCATAACGCCGTGGGGAACATTCTGCCATAAGTCATGCCATTCGGATTGAAATGCTGGTGCCACCTACCAACGTGCCATGGTTGCATTATTCCATGACATGATGCATAAAGAGATTGAAGTGTATGTGGATGACATGGTCGCCAAGTCTAAAGAGGGAGAAAGTCATGTAACAGTTCTACAAAAGTTGTTCGAAAGGCTCAGAAATATAAGCCGGCTGAACCCGAATAAATGTGTCTTTGGAGCATCTACAGGGAAATTACTCGGATTCATTGTCAGGAGAGAGGGGATAAAGGTAGATCCAGACAAAGTAAAGGCGATAATGAGATGCCGGCTCCCGAACCGAAAAGGAAGTGAGAAGTTTTCTTGGAAGCTCAACTACATTGCTAGATTCATTGCCAATTTGACTAGCACTTGTGAGCCGATATTCAAGCGTTACGAAAACATCAACCTGGAGAATGGAATGAAGAGTGCCAAGAAGCCTTTGACAAAATAAAGGCTTATTTAGTAAAACCTCCAGTTTGACCCCACCTATACCAGGTCGTCCTCAATATTGTACCTCACAGTGTTGCCCACGTCACTTGGGGCAATGTTGGGACAATATGATGAGTATGGAAAGAAGGAACAAGCTATTTATTATCTGAGCAAGAAGTTTAATGACTGTGAATCCGCTATTTGGCAATTGAGAAGACCTGTTGTGCATTAGCATGGGCCTCTAAAAGGCTAAGGCAATACATGTTATACTACACTACTTGGTTAATCTCTCGAATGGATCCATTGAGATACATATTTGATAGTCCCCATGTGTCATTGAGAATGTCAAAGTGGCAAGTGATACTAGAATTTGATATCAAGTATGTGACTCAAAAGTCTCAAGGGAGGTGCAATTGCTGATCACCTAGCTGAAAACCCTTTGGAGGATGGACAACCCACCACGGCTGAGTTTTCTGAGAACGAGGTATTGGTGGTGGAAAAAGAAGATGTAGAAGAGGAGAATACATGGAAGATGTACTTTGATGGGCTGCAACATGAATGGATGTGGAGTAGGAGCTATCAGTATCAAGCTGGAAAACAGGACCCAGTCTCCATCAAATTAGATTTTGAATGTACCAACAACATTGCAGAGTATGAAGCATGTGCAAATGGTTTGCAAGTGGCAATTGACTTGGAATCAAAGAACTAAAAGTCTTTGGAGATTCGGCACTCATAATCTACCAAGTTAATGGACAATGGCGTACAAAGGATCCCAAATTGGTACCTTATCAAAAGCACTTGTCTCGACTAATTGAGCACTTTGATGATATATCATTTTCTCACTTAACTCGAGACAAGAACCAATATGCGGATGCATTGCGACTTTGGCTGTAATGACTAAATTGGAAGTCCACACCAATGTCCAACCTATCCATGTAGAGGTACAAGATGAACCAGTATATGTGGTAATGTAGAGGCTGAACCAACGGTCAACCATGGTATCATGATATCAAGCAGGATATTCAAAAGGGAGAATACCCAAGCTTGGGGCAAATGAGATAAGCAAGAAGACAATCGACGACTGGCTATGTCCTTTTCCTAATGGTGAAGTCCTTTACAAGAGGAATCATGACACCACTCTCCTTAGATGTGTAGATGCTCATGAAGCTCGAATAATCATGACTGAAGTCCATGAAGGAATTTGCGAACTCATGCCAATGGACACATGATGGCACGCAAAATCCTAAGGAGTGGTTATTACTGGTCCACCATGGAGAATGACTGTATCAATCATGTTCGGAAGTGCCACAAATGCCAAATATATGCAGGAATCAATGCTCTCCAGTTCATTACACAACATGGTATCTCCCTGGCCTTTTGATGTGGGGCATGGATGTGATCGGCTCAATTAATCCCAAGGCATCCAATGGTCATCGCTTCATTTTGGTGGCAATAGACTATTTCACTAAGTGGGTGGAAGCGCTTCATATGCCAGCATTACACAGAAGGTGTTTCTTAGATTCATCAAGAGGGACATTATCTGGAGATATGGAATTCCAAAAGAATCATCACAGACAATGCTCCTAATCTCAATGGTGCCGAAGTTCAGAAATTTTTCAAGACTTTCAAAATCAAGCACCACAACTCAGCTCCTTACAGACTCTAGATGAATGGCGCGGTGAGGCTAAATAAGAACATCAAGAAAATCATCGCCAAAATGGTGGTAAATTACAAAGATTGGCATGAGATGCTGCCATATGCTTTACATGCATATCGTACCAACATACGATCGAGCACAGGATGACTCCTTCTCATTGGTATATGGAACAGAAGCTTATCCCCATAGAAGTGGAAATCCCGTCATTAAGGGTTCTAATGGAGGTGAGCTAGAGGAATCTGAATGGGTGAAGGCTCGATGTGAACAATTGAACATGATAGAAGAAAGAAGATTGGCAGCTATTTGTCATGGCCAATTGTACCAAAGTAGGATGGCCAAAGCTTTTAACAAGAAAGTTCGTCCTAGAGATTTTTATCAGGAGATTTGGTTCTAAGAAAATTCTCAAACCAGGAGGACGCACTGGAAAATGGGCTCGAGTTATGAAGGTCCTTACATTGTCAAACAAGCGCTCTCAGGTGGGGCATTGATTTTGCAAAACATGGATGGACAAGAATTGCCTAAACCAATCAACACTGATGGAGTCAAAAGGTTTTATGCTTGAAAAGATGCTAAAAAAAAAGAGAAAAATACCCGTTAGGTTGAAAACTCAAGAGCGGCCTAAGCAAAAATTAGGGCAAAACAAAAAAGCTCAGGTCGAAAACTCGAAAGAGCGGCCTAAGCAAAAGTTAGAGCAAAGCATCATCTCAAGCAATCTACACTTGGGCAATTTTCGGTGATAAGTTCATCCTATAAGCAAAGCAGGCTAGGACTGAAGCTTGGGGAGTTTGGGAATTAAGAAAGGAAAGATTGAAGCTCACAATGGAAGCAATGGTTATAGCATCCAATTTGCTGAAAATCAATTGAATGAGCCACAAAGAACCCAAACTTGGCAAAATTTTCATGTCTTTCACAATCCTATCTTTCATTTTTGTGGTTGTCTCTTTCCAAATATTTTGTCATCCAATACACCAAGCAATAAATATGTCCATTCAGTTAATTCTTCCACTTTCTCTTTGAATGCATGTTTATTTACGATGTCTCAAGTAGGATATATTTAAGTTTAAATTATACAACCTAACAATGTTTATAGCAATACATCAATGACTAGCATCACACCAAGAGAATTCAGAAGCTTTAATTAAGCTTGGCAGGAAAGCAATCATCATCCTTTAAAGGGAAAAGAGAAAAGAAGAAAGAATGGAAAGAAGTGGGTAAAGTTAGAGAAAAAAAGAAAGCTTTATTGTGCCAAAGTCAGCTAAGAATTACGAGTTTGATCGGTTAAAGTCTTCCTCGAGGCTTGCTTGATTTGGATACAGTTAGTTCTTCAAGAATGTGTTTGAAATAAACTGCAAGTGGTGATAAATTCATGACTTTTGCATATAACAAAAAGAAGGAGCAGTGCAAATTGTTTTTCAGTGCAATTTACTTTCCAGTCGGCCTCAGATTGCCACCATTTACTTTTCAGTGAGCCAGATTGCCATTTACTTTTACTGCGAGCCTCAGATCACAATTTACATTTCAGTCGGCCTCAGATTGCCACCAATTTACATTTCAGTCAACCTCAGATTGCCAATTTATTTTTCAATCGGCCTAGATTACCATTTACATTTCAGTCGGCTCAGATTGCCACCATTTACATTTCATGTCGGCCTCAGGATTACCAATTTATTTTTCAGTCGGCCTCAGATTCCACCATTTACTTTTCAGCGGCTAAGATTGCCACCATTTACTTTTTAGTCGGCTTAGATTGCCAATTTATTTTCCTTGGCCTAAATTGCCAATTTATTTTCAAGTCGGCCTTAGATTGCCAATTTACTTTCCAGTCCGCCAGATTGCCAACATTTTCATCTCTGACACCAATCCATTTTCCCTGCCTCAAGATTGCCAATTTATTTTTCATGTTGGCCTCATACCAATTTATTTCAGTTTGACCTGTGCCAATTACTTTCATGTAGGCCTCAGATTCCACTTTACCTTTCAGCGGCCTCAGATTGCCAATTTATTTTCAGGTCGCCTCAGATTGCCAATTTATTTTCATCGGCCTCAGATTGCCAATTTATTTTTCATGTTGGCCTCAGATTGCCAAATTTACTTTCCAGTCGGCCTAGAATCCGATTATTTTAGTCGGCCTCAGATTGCCAATTTATTTTTCAGTCGGCCTTAGATCCAATTTATTTTCCTCGGCCTCAGATTGCCAATTTATTTTTCATGTTTGCGCCAGATTGCCAAATTTACTTTAACGGCTCAGATTGCCAATTTACTTTTCATGTAGGCCTTATTGCCACTTTGCCTTTCCAGTCGACCTCTGATTGCCAATTTACATTCCCTGTCGGCTCAGATGCCAATTTACTTTTCTGGCCCAGATTGCCAACTTACTTTTCATGTCGGCCTCAGATTGCCATTTTAATTTCTATTGCTTGTTGCCGTATCCTGTTGGTTGCAACTTGACCCGTATCCAGTTGGTCGCAAGTCTTCTAATTTTCGTTGCTTGTGGACCGTTCCAGTGGTCGCAAGATTTTAAATTCCTGCAGCCCGTCCTTTTAATTTACTATCAGCCCCCATTGGCTTTTGAGTTCATGTTAATTCCGTTGGTTCTTACATTTCTTGTCATTTGTGAATTTGTGTCAAATTAGTTTCTTTCTTTGCATGATGATTTTTGAATTGCATAGTTTGCATGTAATTTTCTTTAATGTTTAGACTTTTTCAAAATTAGAATTCAATCTTTCTTGCATTTTCATTTCATGCATTGGAACAAAATCAATGTTCATGTCTTTACTCATTCCTTATGAAGACAATTAAAAATTTAGATTTTTCATATTTTCTTATAAGAAATGGGTAAAGAGGGGCAACTGACAACTCAATTTTGTCCGGCCCATTAAAATTAAAATCCAAAAATTTTGCATTGGATTTCCTTTATAGTTTTTTATTTAGTTCCTTTGAAGAAAAGCCTTGTTCAACTCATTTCCATGAAAAATCCATATCAGCCCATTTCTACAAAAAATAAAAATAAAAAAATGCTAACCCATTTTATTTCCTTTCAGCCCATTCCAATGTGTATTCAGCATTTTATTTTATTTCTTTTTTGCCAAAGCCCACAACTTGCATGTCCATGAGTTCATATTCATAAAAAAAAAACAAATAAATAAAAAAACAAACAAACAAACCACCAATTTAATATTTGTCATATCCATTTGCTAACAACAAAAACAAAAAAAGAGGGGACAAAGGAGGAGTCACAGTTCTTCATTCCCTGGCAAGCTCGTGAAGCAACAGTGATGGTAATGATGAGAGTTTGAAAAATTGAAAAACTGATTTGACACCATGATGAGAGCTCCTCTCCAGTTTCTGCAGAGGCTGAATTTTCTTTTCGGTGATAGCTTGGAACCCTACCAGCTAACCTGAAAAGTGGAATGTTCAATGATCTTAGTGAAACGGCTATAAAAATACATCATAACCAGGAAAGGGGGGATCAATTCAAAAAAAAAATTTTCAACACACAAAATTATAGACCGATCAGCAGATAACCAAAGGTTGAGATATACAAATCCTGAAAATAGGGAGGAGAACTTAAAGAACTCAAGCAACGATTTCAGCAAATAATCCAGTAACAACAAGAAAAAGGGAACAAGGTAATAGCAACAGGAATAATACCATCATCAAAAAAAATAAACAAATACTAAAATAGGGAAGAGGCCCCGCGGCTCCTTTCCACCACGTCCGCGGCCTCCCAAAACACCATCATCTTCGTCCTCCTTTATGTTCATCACATCCCTCCATCTCTATCCTCAAACCAAATCCGCCACGTCCTCCTCTTACACCACCGACCGCCGCACAACCAACTTCCAACCTCACCACAACAACCGCCTCTCACCTCCGCACTCACCACGACCCGCCCCTCACGCCGCCCCCGGACCTTTTCCCTCGTGCGACCACCCCAACGATCCCATCGCGTCAGCTCCACCTCCCCGATGCGCGGCACTTCCTTCCTCCGCGCACTCCAGTAACCGTCCATCGTGGATCTCCTCCGCCTCGAGACCCAAAACCTCCTGACTCGTCGCGAAATCCACGCCCTAAGCGCGAGGCCCGCGCCGGCCTTCCCTTCCCGGCCGTGATCTAAGCTCCGCCATCCCAATCGCGTAGCCTCCACTCCGCGCTTACAAAGTCCGGCACTCCACCGCAAGCTCATCCCCACATCGGACCCGCCATAGATCTGCCGCACCCTTCCCGTTGGGCCTCACACTGCCGAGCACCACCGCTCCTCCGGCCTCACTCTCTCTAGATCTCATTTTTCGCTCTCTCTCACACCGCCTCCATCCTCTTCTCCCCTGAGTTCGTGTTGGGTGTGTCAGAGTGAAGAGAGGGCGTGTGTCTGTTTAAATGTGCTGTTGGGAGTGGAGTGAGTGCAGAGATGTTATCGTGTGTGTGTGTGTTAGGTAATGAGGGAAAGCTAGCAAATGAAATTAGGAAATTATATTATTATGATATTATTATTATTATTATTATTATTATTTTGTTATATTTTTTATTTATTTAGTTATTTTTTTAGTTGGATTAGACTTTAGTTTTTGTTTGGGTTTAGATTTGTTTAGTTAATCATGTTTGTTTTATGTTTTTGGTACATTGGGCTTTATTTGTTGGGTTTGGATTGTTTTGATTAAAATAATAAAAAGGAATTTTATATAATTTGGTTCAAAATAAATCTTTGAGTATTTTGATTATCAAACAAAATAGAAAAAGTGGTTTAATTATTTCTTTGAGTGATTAGTACGATTTAGTAAAAAGGTTAAAAATAAAATAATTAGATTTTTTGTTTCATCATTTCATATGTTTTTGTTTGTGTTTAAATTAATTGTGTAATTGTGCTCATAAATTAATTTTATTATTACTTTAATTATTGTATATGTTTATGTGTTGTGTATTGTATTTATGAATTAATTTTGGAAGTGTTGTTGAATTTAGAGCTTATAAAAAATATTTTCCTTCCATTCAATAATGAAAATCCATTTTTAAAAAAATTAAAAATAGTCAACACATTTTTATTTCTTTTAATTAAAACCATTAATTCACACCGCTTTCTATAGAACTACGTGACTTTGAATTCCCCATTGCACGGAGAATACGTAGGAGAGGTAGTCCAAATCCCTGTCAAGTCAAAATTAAATTTTCATAATTTGTCTTATTTGTAAATTTTTGTTGTTTTGAGATATTTTATTTAATTTAAATAATCATTTTTTTAGGATATTATTTCAAATAAAAAAAGTTAATTTAGCCTGACGGCTTGTTACTCAATATTTTAGACATCTAGTTGTGAAAGCTTAATGTTCCAAATTTCTTTTAAAAGCATGTTCTCTTTTATATTTTATTTTACTTTCGTAAAAAATATCAAAATAAATTTTTATCTTATTTGTAAATATTTATAATTCATAAGAGATTTTCATTTTCATATATTTAGTTTAAATTTGTTACTTATTTGTGAAATATTGTATTTTGAATAAAAATGTTAATTTAACCGTGACGGTTTGTTAATACAATATTTTGAACTTAGTTGTGAGACTTGGTGTTTCTCTTTTTTAAAATTTTGTTGTAAATAAAATATAAAAATGAATATTTTGAAAGGTTATTAATAATTGCATAAATCAATTAAGTTGGACCGTTAAGTCAAACGGGTGCATTAGGTGCAGAGATTAAAATCTTACCCTTCCCTACGGGGTTTTTCATATATGTTGCGTTTTCCGCTTTTATCGATTATTTTTCACGTCACACGCGGTCACGTTTTCAATTATGTTTAAAAAATCGCGGTAATTTCACTAAGTATTTTCAAAAATTATTAAAGAATTGAAGCAAAGAGTAAAGTCTAGTAATTAATCAGATACAACCTAGGTGTATTCGGTTAATTATTAGGTGTTACATTTTGGTATCAAAGGTTCGGTTTCACGAGCCTGAGGATTGGACTTGGTCATGCTAAAGCATACTACGTTAGAAATGTCATGTGTATATGTTTATCATTAGGATGAGCTTAAGGATTAGAGATGCATGACGTATGTTCATGCCATGGTAACTTGCTCACTTTGCATGGAATGTTGAGCCTGATCACCTCAGTGTTCCTGTTTTGTGTGTATAGGGACCAATTGCACGTCACAACAACTAGGACGCGCAGAATAACCAGTACAATGAACCCGAAGCACTCGATGTGGCAAGGACAATGAGAATGATCATGGATCGAATGAATAAGATCGCCAAGCTAATGCGAATCAAGGCCATGAGAGTCCCGAACATGCCGTTTTGGGAAGGTCGTAAGGCGAACCCACAAGTTTCAAGACCCTCAATCCAAATGTTGCAGATGAATGGATTCAGAATATGAAAAGGTCTTTGCTGTAGTCCCATGCTCAAGGAGGAGAAGGTCACCTTCGTGACCATATGCTTAAGGTGATGCCGGCTTTTGGTGGACAGGTGCCCGAAGGCTCCTGGAGGCGACCGACATGGACATTGATTGGGAGCTATTTAAGGTCCATTTTTGAGAAGTATTTTCTAGAGTCGGTCAAAATGCCAAGGACATTGAGTTTATGCAACTTGTCCAAGGAAATATGAATGTGGCCCGGTAAGCCAGATTTGAAGAACTTATTAAGTCTCAAGGATGTATAGTGGTAACCCGACGAGTATTGGAAATGCATTAAATTAGTCAGGGTTAAAGGCAGAGTTTAATGTGGGGTTGCACATTTGGAGATTAGGGATTTCTCTACCTAGTTAACAAATGCCGCATCATTGAAGAAGGGAGAGAAAGCTTGAGCATCAAACCAGATATCACCAAGAAGCTGACACCTCAAGGTTAGCGGTTAAGAGGAGAACCAACCCCCATTCTCACCTCAATCAAAACCACGGTCCACAAAGGAACTTTCAATAAGGAAGGCTGAACAACAACAACCGCTATAATAACCCCAACAACAATCAACAACAATAACAACAACAAGGGGAAAGCACCACAAAGAGGTCCGCAGCACCTCCACGACCCCCACCATCCATGGAATGTCCCAAGTGCGGCAAGAATCATGGAAGCATGCCATGTCGAGCCGAACAATGTTTGCTACCTGTGAAAGCCAGGCCACTACTCTGAGATGCATAGAGGAACCCGTCAACCCCCAATCCCAAGCGCAGGACCAAGGAAGTCTTTCCCCGATGCTGAAGAAACGACGAAGTCACATCTCGTGGAAGGTAAGTGTAACATGCATGGTAAAAATTAATTGTACTATATGATTCTGGCTTCCCATTCTTTTATCTCCCACTCATGTGTTAAAAGCCTTAACTTACATGTGACTGAACTTCCTTTTGACCTTGTTATTTCTACCCTACTGGAAAACCGTTAGGACTTGTAGATGTTGTCTAGATTTAATTTTGTTATTGAAAATAGATCCTTTGTTTTAGACCTTATTTGCTTACCCATGCGAGGTTTAGATGTGATTCTTGGCATGGATTGGCTTGAGGCCAACCGTGTACTGTTAAACTGCTATGAGAAAACCATCACTTTCTTCCTGTTCCCATTGAACCTAAGAAACCTATAAGTCCTACATAACATCTGGAAATGGATATGGTAAGGGTGAGAGTAAAGGTTATATTTTCCTAGCCGCTAGTGATGTAGACTTTGAGCAAAGTATCGATGAGATACCAATAGTAAGGAATTATCCCGAAGTATTTTAATGAGATACCAGAGTTTCCCCCAAGAGAGATAGAGTTTTCCATAGAATTGCTTCCTGTGCAGGACCTATATCCATAGCCCCATACAGGATGTCCCCATTAGAGTTGACCGAGTTAAAAGCTCAATTGGAAGATTTATTGGAGAAAAAGTTTGTTAGGCCTAGTGCATCACCTTGGGGAGCCCCTGTGTTGTTTGTGAAGAAAAAGGATGGGAGTATGAGGATGTGTGTTGATTATAGGCAATTGAATAAAGTGACAGTGAAGAACAAATACCCTTTGCCTAGGATAGATGACTTGATGGATTAGCTTAAAGGTGCGTCTGTTCTCAGATTGATTTGAGGTAAGGTTACCACCAGATTAGAGTAAGAGATGAAGATATTCGAAAATGGCCTTTCGCACTCGATACGGCCATTTCAAGTTTAGTAATGTCCTTTGGATTAACCAATGCTCCAAATTTTTATGGATTACATGAATAGGATCTTTAGACCCTATTTAGATCAGTTTGTGGTTGTCTTCATAGATGATATTCTCATCTACTCTAAGACCCACGAGGAGCATGAATGCCACTAACCATAGTACTGGAAATCCTGAAGGAAAAGAAACTATATGCCAAGCTTTCTAAGTGTGAATTCTGGTTGGATGAGGTGAAATTTTTAGGGCATGTAATGTCTAAGAAAGGAATTGCTATAGATCCTAGTAAGGTCGAAACCGTGAACTGGGAAAGACCAACCATGGTAACTAAGTAAGGAGCTTTTTGGGTTTAGCCGTTATTATTCGGTTTATCAAGGGATTTTCCCAGATTTCCCTACCTGACCAAGTAACGGAAGAACACCCTTTTTCATGGACCCGGAGTGTGAAAAGAGCTTTCAAGAGCTAAAACACAAGCTAACCTCAACCCCTTTTTTGGTATTACCCGACCAATGTGCCTTCGAAGTATCCTGTGATGCTTCAAGGAAGGGTTTGGGTTGTGTATTGATGCAAGATAGGCAAATGGTGGCCTATGGTAGAGGCAACTCAAGCCACATGAGGCAAATTACCCTACCCATGACCTTGAATTAGCCGCCGTCGTGTTTGCTCTGAAGATGTGGAGACACCATTTATATGGAGTTAAGTTTGAGGTGTTCTCCAATCACAAGAGTTTGAAATATCTCTTTGATCAAAAAGAGCTAAACATGAGGCAAAGAAGGTGGATGGAGTTCTTAAAAGATTATGATTTCGGGTTAAACTATCATCAGGCAAAGCTAATGTTGTAGGATGCCTAAGTAGGAAATCCTTACAAGTATCCCGTTTGATGGTGAAGGAGGTTGAGTTAATTGAGCAGTTTAGAGACCTAAACCTAGGGATGACCTTGACCACTAAGGGCATAAGAGCTTGTCATCTTAGTGTGACGAGTGAATTCAAGGAAAGAATTGCTCAAGCCCAAAGGGAAGATACGGAATTTCAAGAGACCTTAGAAGCGGAAGAGTGATAAGTTGAAAGGTTTTACCCAAGGGAATGATAGTTTGTGGAGGTTTGAAGGTCGTATATGTGTACCTGCTAGTGGTGACCTCCGAGGATATTTTGGAGGAAGCCCATAAGAGCCATTTTACCTTCATTTGGTGCCACCAAGATGTATCAAGATTTGAGGAAGATGTTTTGGTGGCCAGGATTGAAGAAGGATGTGTGCACATGGGTGAATAAGTGCTTGGTGTGTCAAAAGGTGAAGATTGAGCACCAAAGACCTTCCGAATGTTGCAACCTTTGTTATCCCCGAATGGAAGTGGATAGTGTCTCCATGGACTTTGTAACTGGACTACCGAGGACCTAAGCGAATCATGACGCCATTTGAGTAATTGTGGATCGGTTGACTAAATCAGCCCATTTTTTACCTATTAAGGTGACTTATTCCTTGGATAGGTTAGCACAATTATATTTTAGGAGATAGTAAGATTACATGGAAGACCGTTCACGATAATTCTTTACGGGATCCTCGATTTACGTCACGATTTTTGGGAGCTTTTCAGAAGGCGTTTAGTTCAAGTGTGTCTGAGGACCCTTATCACTCTGAACGGACGGCAATCTGAAGAACTATCCAAACTTTGGAAGACATGTTGAGGGCATATGTTTTAGATCAAGAAAGGAGTTGGATAAGTACCTTGATTATAAATTTGCATATAACAACAGTTATCATGCAAGTATTCGTATGGCACCTATACGAGCCCTCAATGGACGGAAGTGTCAATCACCTCTATGTTGGTATAAGCCCGAGAGCAAAGTCTACTTGGACCCAATATTGTGAGGGAAACGACGAACAAATCAAGAAGATTAGGGATATTCCACGCTCAAAGTCAACAGAAAAACTATGTGGATAAGCGGCGAAAACCGCTAGATTTTCAAGAAGGGGACCATGTGTTCTTGTAACATCCTCCCAGTATAACCTCATTCTTAAGCTATGATATCATACTCGAGAGTTGTTACTTGTTAATTAGCGAACCTCTCTTAATTATCTATAGCAAGCTCGATTTATGTACGAGATAACTAAGCGAATTCTATTAAAACATATTACAAGTAAACATCAAGTTTATTAAACATACAGCTAAAATACATAAGGAAGCTCCTCTATGAGCTTTAGTACATATCTGTCTTCTAATACATTTACATACATACTCATTTCACTAAGTACAAGAATAAAACGGAACTGCTACTATCAAATCCTACACTCCTTTGCATAGCAGGATCCTCATCCCTGGCTTAACCTGGAGGCGACACGAAACAAACACATAGGGGTGAGAATTTATAAAATCCTCAGGCAACTCCCAATCACAATCATAATGTCATCGTCATCGCCCAGCCACTTCGGTTTATTCAGAAAAGTGATCATGCAATATATTCTAAAGATTCATTTTAAGGTTCCAAAATCATCCTTCCGAAGTGGGTAGCTTTTAACAATCAATTAGTACGTATACATATATCTAGAAGCTCAAACACATAGTAAGTAAATCTACTTAAAGGATTTCATATGATATGGATGATGCATGTGTCGAATACAATAAAGTTATCTCAAAGTGACTTGGTTTCCATCATGGCCATAGAAAGCCAATTAGTGCATTTTTTCTTTTCATTGACATAGGAAAGACTTAGTTATACCCAACGGGTATTTTCATGGACAACTCCACAATAGATCGTTATACCCAACGGGTATTTATGGTGGATCACACCACACAAGGGAAATAGACCTTATCAGGACTGAGCTCATTCTTATATGTGGTCATCGAACTTCATTTTTTCCATTTCCGAATCCCACACAGATCTATTCCTAGCCGATACGTCTACCGACTCAAAATAAATTTTGGAAGTTACTACTTTCGCCTTCCCCTCATTCAATCTAAGTCTTGTTTCTATTTTGTCCATATGTCAGAATATGCACAATTTAAATTTATACATCCTTATAATGGCATCATATACTTTTTCTTTTCTCAAATGTATACATAGGCCACATATAGGCAATCATTCACAATGAAATTTTCATTCTTTTCTCATACTTCAATCTTTAAAATCCATAGCATGCATTTACATGTCATAAGTCACATGGCCAAACACTTAATATCAAATACTCATGTCATACTAGAAGCCAAAGTGCCATTACATTCTCAATTCAAAGCATTGTTCCATTCCCAGCACAATGGCCAGAGTTACTGTCCTAGGCACAACAATTCATTATCATATCAAACAGCCATTTCAAGAGTCAAAAAAATTTTGTATGACACTTCAATGTGTCTAGAATAACCTGTAAAAATTTCAGGACAAACACAGCTCTATAGCTACCTCAGTAAAATGTACAAATTTAGTGGTCAGGGGCCACCAATTCCCAGACTAGAAGTTCCCATAATTTTTAACCCAACAAATGATTGAATTAATTCACAATAAAATTCACAGTGACACTTCAATATATTAATAACTTCGTGTAAAAATTTCAAGAGTTATTTCAATCATTTGCTATGGTAATAAATTCGGACAAGTTTACTGCCTCAGTCTCAACAATCAGGACAGCATCTGCCTCATTTCGGTTTCTGATTTTTCTGAAGTATCAAACCTTAAACTAACACCAAGAAAATTCAGGTAGTTATTTTAAGATGTTTACTCCAACATATAATTTTTATAGCTCATGAAAACACCCAAAAATATTCCAAAATTTCGTGAACAACTGCAACATACAGGAAAACAGAATTTCCAGCAACTTAGTCCAAACTTACTTTGATAAAACCCATTTTCTAACACCATCCAAACCCACCACCAAAATTCACACATCAATATCAACATAATATCATCCAAAATAACCAGAAATTTCGGACTTAACACAACCCAAAACAGATTAGAAAAATTTGACAAAGAAAAGGCAAGAAAAACCCTACTTTTGGCAGCTTAGTGGATCTTTTGCTTCAAGATAATCTAAGCTTGAATCCTTCCACTTCCAAAGCCCCCAAACCAACTTCAAACCCTTCTAAATCAGTGAGGTGTGAGGTACAAGACAAGGTTTTGATAAGGAATGGAAATTTTGTTCGGTTAGATTGGTAGAGAATTAGGTGTAGAACATGTTTTGTGAAGAGATCTTGAGGTTTTATCAAGTTTAGGCTAGGGTTTATGAAGCTCCAAGTTTGTTAATGGAGTTTGAGAGGAAGAACAATGGAGGAGAGCTTCTTGGAGTGTGCTGGACGAAATTTTGATGAAGGAAATGATAAGATATTGATTTTATGAGTTTATGACAAATTGCATAATAATTTCAAGTACAAAATGTTTTATTTTCTTAAAGATAAGTCTAGTAATTTTTGTAAGCATCCTATTGGTTGCAATAAAGTAGTAATGGTGCGGCTTCTTCTAAGCCACACACTTGTCTAGTTAAGTGGCAAACTTTCATTTGAAAGTTTCATTCGGTGTAAGAAACGCACACGGAAATCTCACCGAACGTAAACACCGTACCCGATCACTGATATTGCCCGAAAATTAATTTTAAGTATAAAATTAGCATTCCACCTATTTCTAACCTTATTCCCATCTTTTCCTAATTTTGGGCACCTTCGGAGGAATCTAGGTTTTAGCGTCCGGGCTTGTGGGGCCCAGGTTACTATTCACTGGCCCAAAATTTTTTTTTTTTTTTAAACGTCCGTTGGGCCACCCTCATCGTTATTAAAGTTATATTTTTAAAATTACAACTAACAAAACTCAAATTAATTTTTAAGTAATTTTTCAGGGTGTTACATGTTCCTAAGATCACCCCACAAGGCATAGGGAGAGCAATGAAAGTAAAGAAATTGAGCTGAGTTTCTGGCCCATTTGAAATCCTTAGCAAAGTAGGATCTGTAGCTTACCGTATAGGCCTTCCCCCAAGTTTCCAACCTTCATGATGTTTTCCATGTCTCCCAGTTAAGAAAATATCATTCTGACCCAAGTCATGTACTCCAGCCAAACATGTGCAATTAAAAGATGACCTAACGTTAACTTACCACCACGAGAATCATTGACCGAGGAGTTAAGCAATTAAGAAATAAGGCTATACCCCGTCAAAGAAGCATGGATGAGGTGAAACTAAGAATTCACATGGAATTGGAATTGGACATGCAAGCACAGGCCCGAACTATCTTAGGTAACGAATTTCGAGGGCGAAATTCTTTTTAAGGAAGGAAGTAATGTAACGCCTCAACTTCCTGTCATTTTAAATTACCGAATTCCTAGGTAATTCTTATATAAATTCAAGACCGAACAATCCTCAATAGAGGAATATAACATTAGAAAAGAGGTTATGAGCGAATTCCTGCAAGAGTCGCAAGCCCCAAATTTCTGTACATGTAAAATGACCAAAATGCCCCTGAGGTTATTTTACTCAGAAAATGAGGATGTGGGCCCGGCCATCCTCAAGGGGATGTTTTGATGATAATAAGGGATTGTTTGTGTTATGTGTGTTAATAGAGGAGAAGAATCCAATTTTGAGTTTCGACGTGCGAAATGACCAAAACGCCCCGCGGCCGTTTAATTCCATTGCGTGCCACTTGAGCCCGAACCTCACTAAAATGTTTTAAAAGGTATTTTTAAGCTATGATTAACCATTGGTTAAGCTCGGGTGGTCTCGGGCAATTTTTAAGTAAAATGACCGTTTTGCCCTTGTCTTTGTGAAGTTCAAATTTTGAGATTTTTGATTGTCTAACGAAACCTAAGCAATATTAGACTCAAATTAAAGCTTATTAAATTCTAATTATTAATCTAGAGTCAAAATTATTTATTTAAATTGATTAGAACCTAAAATTGCTTTAAAACACTCAAATTGCTTACTAATTCACCTAAGCCCTTAACCGTAAATTCTCTAATTGCATGAATACCTTGCCTACACCTAAATAATACATGGAACACACAAAAACCTCTTCCATGAGGCTGTAATGCATGAAATAATTCAGCCATAATCATTAGAATTATTGCAAGATAATGCACTAAAACAAAATGCCAAAAAATTCCTCAAACATGGCACAAAACATGCCTTAAACAAGAAATGATTTTCCTCCCTTTATTCCCCATGAAAAATCCGAAAATTATGCCTCCTCCTCTTGTCATACATGAGCTTGAATTCTCTATAAATATGCTTACTTGAGGAGCCTTGGAAGCCTTGCTCATAACTTACACAAATTCTAGTTTTAGGAGCACCAAAAGCTTTTTTTCTCCTCCTGGCTGAAATTTCTTCCCATTTCTCAAAGAGATTTCTTTCATTTCACTCAAGGAAACCAAGTCCTATTCTTTTCCTTCAAATCATATTAGGTAGGGAGTTGTCTTTAAGCTTATTTCTATGCTTTGCTAAGTGTTGTTCTTGGTTCAAAATGATGATTTCATGGACTTTCTCTAGCTTTTCCATTCGGTTTTCTTCTTTCTTTTCCTTTGAACATTTTGGCCATAAGGCCTATATGGGAATATGATGATAGCTTGATGATAAGGACCTTGAGTGTTGGTTGTAAATCCATCACAAGTTAGGCCTCTAAAGCTTGAAAATTCCACTTGATGCAAAACTTTAAAGAATGATGTTTTTATGATGTAAAAATAAAGATCTTGAGTTTAGAACTTGAAAGATGTATTTTTCACTTTGTCTTGCTAAAATATATTGGGTTGAATTTATATTTCTCTAAAGTCTTGGAAAGCTCTAGTAAAGAAATAAAATGAACTTGCATCCATGTTTAAGTTTATGCCTTGCATAACCATGTTTAATTTCTATGTCATCACTAAATTCTCAAGAATGAATAAATGAACTTGCATATTCATGTTTAAATTTCCAAGCTTGCATTTCATGTTTATGTTTCAAGTTGTCACTTAATCTTCAAAGATAATAAAGAGGATGCATCTCATATTTATTTTATGCTCTCACTTTATTTTATAATGGCTAAAAGAATCAATGCATGACATGTTTATTTTATGTCATCACCTAAAGATCCTAGAGCTCAAAGACTTGCCCAAGTATCACAAACAAAGTTGGAACCATGGTAATAAGAACTCTAAAGCTCACTTTCAATTTCCTTAAGATTATTGGAGTCAAAGCATTCATTCTTTAAGAAGTCTTGAGTTTGGAGCTTAATAAGATGTAATAATAATTCTCTTCTCCCTTCACCGATCAGTGCGGACTCCGCGCTCCGTTTCTTATTTTTCTTTTATTAAGATTCTCTTCTCCCTCTCCTGGTCAGTGCGGACTAGCCATTAAGTTCTTGCATCATGTTTATATTTCCAAGTTATCACCTTATAAAGATAAGATTAAAATGGGTTGCATAGCATGTTTATAATTCTAGCTATCACTAAATCTCTAAAGCTCAAGACTTGCTCCTTTTATCTTAAGTGAAAATTCTAATCATGAACATTCTTTCAATGTATAAATCGGCCTCATGATTATGGAGGCTTAAAGTCTTATAATTTCTTTAAAGTTTAACAAAAAGAATTAGGTACTAAAGGAGTTTTGAAGCTTTGCAAAAATTATAAAGGAAACTAGTACTTTATGTATACTTGAAATGTAGTTTTATGCAATTATATGAGGTTCATGATTCGACTACCTATCTGAGTTTAGTACTACTGTATGATGATGGTTTAATATGTTTGAAGTTGTGATGATTAATTAGTGTGATAATTGAGGTTACCCGATTCTAAAGTTTCGATGTTTCAAGGTTTTTAAGAATTTATGATGATAGTTCTTTGAAGTTTGAAATGATAAGTCTATGAAGTGATTTGATACTTATTAAGTATTTGATATCATTGAATGATTAGGAGCTTGCATGTTATAGTTCCTTTCCAAACAATGAGAATGCTTATGCATGAAATAATGAAATATTCTTTGTTATTTAAAAATTTACCCTTGTTGCTAGAAGAAAGTATGTTACTATAAAAGTGTAACTTGGAAAGGTTCTGGCTAGGAAAGACTTGGTATTTAAGCGTGTCCATTTGTGACCCACCTCTCTTTCCTGGGAATCTCCAATGCATGATTCCAAGTTGGTATATATATTATTTCAGAATAAAACTATAAACGAGAAAATGTTATAAATGATTATGAATTGAGAATTGTATTATGATATAACATGCAAAGACTTAAAGGTGACTCAAAATATATGAGGAAATGACCTTTGGACCCATCAGACTATAGGTGGTGAAAAGGTGATCTTGAGAAAATGATCATTTGGACCAATCAAACTATAGGCGGTGAAAAGGTGATTCTTGCCCCCTAGTCCATTCTCTCAAAAGGGTAGAGACGAAATTTTTACTTATCAAAAGGGATAAGTATGTGCTGGTGACGACTAAAGTTTGAGCTCATAACCTAGATTACTCCCAAAATGGTGGAGTATAGGGTGGCCCAGGAAAATGATGATGAAAGTAACTTTAAGTCACCTAAGGAATTAAGTAACGTATTATGTGATTATGATGTTCTTCTATGCATAGTATTTATGAGATGATGATGAGAAATATGATGTTCTTCTATGCATAGTATTTATGAGATGATGATAAGAAATATGATGTTCTTTTATGCATAGTATTTATGATATGATGATGAGGAATATGATGTGGTCTTATGCATAACTATGTTATTATATATGAAAGGAAAAGTTCATTATAAACATGACATGCTAAGTTTATGATGCATTATAAGACACATGATTTAAAATGAACGGACCTCGGTAAAGTATATTTTGAACTAATTAAATAAATCTTAGCATGTTCACATTTTCATAATAAACCCGAGGTTCCTGGGGACGATGATGATGACACGATGCATATGAGGTGAGTACCCTGAGATTCTTTTATAAGTTTCTCATTCCCTCTTTCTTTCTTTCCATCTCGTCTTCAGAAAGTGATGGTGATGTTCGTGATTCCGTTGATGCTCTCATCTAGATGCACGTGATCTTGTGAACTAGCTTATTATTCTTGAGGAACATATTGCTAGACCTTGAGCGTGAACTGGATATCTATTCCTATCTCTGAAGTGTTATAAATAGGTGCCATTAATAGATGTTTTTCCATCCATATATTATTTATGTTTTGTTCGATTGCCTACATCTAGCTTAACTCTGTTGGTAGGCAAAATATCTATGTGAAATGTAATTATGGATGTTATATGATGGAGCCAATATGATGTGTTCTTCATGATATGTCTTATTTTCTGCTTTATGCCGATTATCGTTCACGTTATGCGCGGCTCACGTTTTCAATTATATTGTTTAAAACAATGGCTCGTAATTTCACTAAGTATTTTCAAAGTATGATGAAAGAAGCAAAGAGTAAAGTCTAGTAATTAATTAGATACAACCTAGGTGTATTCGGTTAATTGTTAGGGTGTTACAATTAATCTTGCTAAAAATCCTATCCAACACTCTAGATCCAAGTACATTGATGTTAAACATTATTTTATCTGATTATGTACAAAAAGGAGATGTTGAGTTAATGTTTGTGAATACGAAGACCAAAGTGTTAGATATATTCACAAAGCCATTAGCTTAAGATCGTTTCGTGTCTTGAAAGAGCTTTTAAACTTAAGTGTTTTTCTAAATCTACCATAAGCATTCATACATAAATCATCCTTGGATACTCTCTTTCTCTATAACTCCAAGCTGAAGCCCAAAAGATATAAGTTTGCAAGACCAAGTATCAGATTGAAGATAAATTTTTAGTTTACGAGATTAGAAAAGATGGGTTGTAAAAAGAAGAGATGAGGATCAAATAATGAAGTATAGATATGGGATCATACTTCAGTATATGAAGATGAGTTATGTTAGTTAAGTGGTGAGTCTATGATGGGTCAAAAAGTGAACAGTTAAGATTAAAAAGAAAACCCGTCAAAAAGTGTCTCAAGAGTCAAAAACCACTCTTTATGAAGAAGATGAAAAGGCGGATAATTCCCACCCTTTTGAGCTTTCTCTCTCCCATGTCATTTCACCTTCAAAATTACATCACATCACTAAATAAACCCCCACTTCTAACATCACTTATTACCTTTATCCTCTACCTTATGCTATATCAAACTATTCAATTTCCTCTCATCTAAAACCTCTTCTCTACAAACCAAAGCATCTTGTTCCTTTACAAATCTTCATCTCTAAATCTTTTTCAAGCCTCAACCTTCTTGCTTTTACCTTAGACACAACCTTGAAAAATGGTTGAAGGAAAATTGTGCTTCGGGCATGTTGCCAACATGGGGACATTTTTCATGTTTGATGAATCTCACCACTAGCAACACTATGACAACTTTCTCAATCGCGAGGACCCTGGGAAAATGCTTGAATGAGATCATGGTTCAAGTTCTTATCATTCTGGAGGTCATTTCCTTCTAGGATAGGAAAGGTTCCTAACTTTTTTTATTGGGTATGTACGGGAATGGTTAAAGTTTCTCTTTCCTAGTTGATACAAGTATCCAAGTCGTTTACCTCTATATCAGAGGCATTGATATAGAGTTGAGCATAGCCGACCTCTCCAACATAATCCATGCTCCTAATTAGGTGTTTCTGTACATCAAAGGAAGGTTGGTGGATGGGTCTTAAGTTTCAGATGAGGAGGTCTCCGGACTATCATGACTTTCCCAAAGACCAACCTGGCAACATAACTACTGCCATGTTGAACACCAAGGCATGACAAGTCTTAGCCTCATCCGTTTTCCTCTCCGAGGCTTGGAAGCACACATCTATTGGTTGGGATAGACTGCATGCTATTGTTTTATCTGTTGGAAAAAAGAAAGGTAAACTTGCCTAGACTAACCTTTGACTACATGCTAAGTGCCATCACTCCAGGCAAAAAGAGAACTACCGTTATTTCTTATAGGATTCTATTGACCAAGATCTTCGAGTACTTGCAATACCCGTTGGAAAACAATAGTACCGAGTATATGGAAGGAACTGGTACTCTCTAAGTTCTTTCAAGTCATACGAAGACTAAATGGTGCTCTTATAGGTGTTCAGGAGAGATTGGAGAAAAGAGAGATAGCTCTTGAAAAGGCAATGGTGGAGAATAAGGGAAGAGGAAAAGAGAATAATCATACTTCTTGAAGACGTTCTGATGAGAGTAAAAGGCCTAAGATAATTATCAATATGAGGGCTCACCCTATAGATCATGCATGGCCTCAAATTCTAGAATGACACAAGCTCAAGATCTTTGATTTGGAATCTCTTCTAAAGAGGAAATATCTTCAAAGAATGAGTCAGCATATGGCAACTCTAAGAAGAGCTCATCTCAAGTAAATTCTCTTCTCCTTGATCCAAGTTGTTCCTAAACCATTCTCCACTTAAGTTGAGCCCTCTTCAAGCCAACCTGCACAAGGCACAGCCAGCTTTACTGAAGTACAAGTACTGCTGAGAACAACGCCTAATCAACAAAGGTTAGATCAATGGAAGCCTTATTACAATGACATGAAGCACTTCTACTAGAAATTCTTTATGAACGGCGTTAAGGTTAATGATGGTGTTCCTGATTCCATGCACAACTCTTTTTTGTTGATGACAAAAAGGGAGAAGAAATAAATGGAAAGAAAATCTTGTGCTAAGAAAATAGAGGGAGTATGCACTAAGGTGGAGTAAATTTAGAGATCTTTTTGGATCTACATTTCTTTAAAAACTTTCTGTTTTCTTATGGTTTTTAATTTGCTCTGTTCTTCTCTTTAAGTTTGATATATACAATTTGTTTAGTTTCTTTTACTCCTGGTTTATTCTACTATGTTTTTACACGTAATATATTGATACTTTGTTACATGTCATATATATATATATATCAATGTGAAAACTTATTTGAAAAATTTTTATCCTTTGTTGCTCAAATGCACTGATACATCCCTTACATAAACATGAGCATCACTTTTAAAAATAAGTTTGGATAAAGAAGTGCTAAATATGGAAACCAATTAAGATAAAATATCATAAGTATTACTTATTAGTTATTCAAGAGACATGTATCTTTAGAAAGTTTTTTTTTAACAAAAATTAAGCTGGTTATGTTAAAAAGACCTAAACGATAATATCCAGTCATTACCGTTCTGATGTATCTCATAAAGTACTTTGAGTAAATTCAGAATTTTCATAAATAACAAAATCAACTCTAATTTAAGTCACTTAAGGCTATAAAATGTTTTTCTTTTTCATATCATGCCTTATGAAAAAAACTTCCTGAAAATCACCTTCTGTGATATATTGAAAGGATTTTAATCTTCACGTTATATCTTCAGGAGAAATTCCTTCAATATCTCTTCAAAAGATTTTCTTCAAATTGGTTTGTCATCATCAAAAAGAGGAGATGGTTAGCGCCAGAACCCTTCTTAAACCTTTAATGAAATATGTTTTGAATGATAACAAAGCCAATTTAAAGGAAAATACTTTGAAAAGTGACTAATGTTTATCTTGAGTTTTGAGTAGCAACGGTTCTACCTTTAGCATAATAAGGCTTATTTAAGCAGAAATAATTTCACTTTACATGTGCAAACATGCTTTATCTCATTTAAGAGATTTGAATTGAATGAAAGTGATAATTATGTCCTTATACGAGCTTAAAATTCCTAACGATTTGAAGAAAGTAATCAATTTAAGACACCAAGATCTGGGACTTTAGAAAGTAGATGAGACTTTAGAAAGTACACCTGAAATGAAGATATCCATCAAACACTGAAGCCAAAGTATTCTACTATCTTCAATCATCATACTCTCAATGTTTTATTCATCAGCAAGCCATGATTGGAGAGAAGGCCAAAAAATCATCAAGGAAATAAGATCGCACATTAGAAGCTCACTTAGTGATATAGTGCGCTCTACATGAAAGGAAGGGAATTTTTTGAAATTCAAATTTGAATTTGAAAAAGTCAAAACCTAGTGTCACAACTGGTGTGTCATCCTCTTTGCCACGTGGTCAACAACCTTAGCTTCTAGAAGAAAGATTTAAAACCTCTTTAAAAGTAAGAATTGTTTTTCTTAGTAGCATTAGAAACCTCAATCTTGCAACGCTTTTGAAGCTTTGACGCAGGCTAATCTTCAATACTACTTTTCCAAGATATAAATGGATGATTAACACATATCACTTGGAGATTTGATCAAAAGCAATGGTCATAAGGAAGACCATCTATAAATAGAGATATTGTGCTTAAATAATAAAGAGATTGATAGTGTACAAAGAGCAAAAATTGTGAAAATTTCTCCTTATCTTCTTGTAAAGTTCCTTACTTCTTGTAATAATTTCCTTTGATCATAAAAATCTTCTTTCTATATTCCTTTCAATTGTTCATACGTTCTTCCAAGGAAGAATAACTAGAAAGAAGTCATTCAAGTGTTTCCCAGAACTTTCTTTGTAAATCTTACAGAAATTTGAGTGTAGCTTAGTTTGAGTTGCAAACCTAAACACAAATCTTGTATCCTCGATCAGTAGTAATTAGTGTGAGCTTAGCTTGGAGAGACTAGTCAAAGACTACTTATAAGAACAGAAAGGTATTTTATGGTCTAGTTTAGCTTGGAAGGTTTCAAAAACTACTTGGTTCAGCTTGAAGGTAGATGAATAACTACTTGGTTAGTGAGGTAGGGCTATCTATCTGAAATCATGGTGAGAGCTTGGAAGGCTATTGTAAAAACTATCCTTGTTCTTTCTCTTGGTCTCAGAAAGGTTTAGTGGAACTTAACTTTGTAAATCATGGATGGCACAGAAACCGTATAAATCTTTGGTGCAAGTGTCTTTCTTCTTCTTCATGCTTTACTCGTTTTCTGTATTTAGCATATTTACAATTTTTCTCTTGAAAAACTTTCTTTTACGTGTTTAGCTAACTTTATTAGTTCAGAAAACTAACTTTCTGACGTCTCTAATGTTGCTTCCGCTGCACTTCAAGCTCATAACTTAATAGTACTTCGATTAAGTTTTCAGAGTCTTAAAAAAAGAGAAAAAGAAACACACATGATTCAATCACCCTTTTCGTGTACGTTGTTACCTATAACAAGAAGAATTACCTGTCGATGATTATTGGAATTCCTTGTTCGATGAGTTAAATGACTTAGAACAAGAACGAATTATTGCGTTTGAAAGTATAATGCGACAAAAAGAAGCAATGGCAAAATATTATAATCATCACGTGAAAAGCAAAGTTTTCGACACTAGAGATTTAGGGGTTGTTTGGAATTATTTTTGTTTTTTTGTTTTTTAAAACTATTTTGAAAATAATATTTTGAAAACTATTTTGGGTAGCAATTAATAAAACCAACTAATTATAAATGTTTCACTTCATTCTTTCTTGTTTTAAAAAATATAATTCCAAAAACATTTTTCAGTGTTTTCTAATTTTTGTTTTTAAAACACAAAACTCATTTTTTTTGGTTTTAAAATCAATCTGAAAAGAATAACTAACCAAAAAAGTTTTTTTCATTTTTTATTTTTAAAAATTGAAAATTGTTCTGCAAAACACTTTCCAAATAGCTCCTTAGATTGGAAGGCTATATTACCTTTTGAAAAGAAGTCAAGGACTTTGGCAAATGGTCCTTTAATCGGAAGGTTCGTTTCAAGTTAACAAAGTTTTTCCTAGCAATGCTTATGGTTAGTCGATGTTCATAGTAGACAAAATCTAGAGTCAATTAATGGTAATAAATATTTAAAGCCATACAAGCCAACCGTTTATCAAATTAAAATTAACAAATAGCAAGGTGCAAAGTAAAGTGCATGATGCATAAACTTCTATGTTAGTTAAAGCAAAAGAAATGAATTGTTCAGGCTTTGACTAAGTAGATAATTTTCAGATGCATAAAATAAGCTAAAGCTCAACGCAATGAGCAATCAAAATGACAAAGTTTAGAGTAAAAGACAAAGCTCAATCAGCGAGTGACTAAAACAACTAAGTTGAGGAGTCAAAAGTGTAACACTCTAGTAATTAACCAAATACACCTAGGTTGAATTTGATTAATGACTAGACTTTACTCTTTGCTTTGGTTCTTTCATCATATTTTGAAAATACTTAGTGAAATTACGAGCCTTTTTTTAACATAATTGAAATCGTGAGCCGCATAACATAAACGATTAAGCGTAGTAAAATAAGACATTTAAGAATCTAAATATATCATATTGGCTCCATCACATAACATCCATAATGCACATCACAACATATATACAATAACCTCACTCAAAAGGTGAGTTAAGTTCATACATCATATCTTACATATTCACACCATAGGAAACTATTTATAAGGAAATCATGCCCCTAAACTAGATAACCTTAAAAGCTGAGGAAGGCTACTCTAAAACTGATGCATAACACTCTTAAGACTACTAAAAACTCTCTAGGGCCACTGTCTTGGAAACGGGGAGAAACCCGATCCACTGACGAGTTCCTCGGAAGGGGGCACATGAGATGCACCAGGCTGGGTCGCATGGACGGTCTTCTTGCTAACCTCGGCTACAACCGTTTCCTCACTACCCTCTCTTACACGTGGGAGAGTAGGAGAGAGCTCTCAGAATAAGCATGAGAGGAGGGTCCTCTGAAGGATCAGTTTCAGAATATCTCGTTCGTGGATTATACTCTGGAAAACCATGGAGGAGATGAGGCGGGATAAGAACGTAACATTCTTTCATCAAGTGGACGTGCATGTTCGAAAACCATTTCATCGCCATAGGGAGAAGTAGGAGAAAAATGATAACTAGGACAGGATGTGCAAATGGACGACCTACGTAAATAAAAACACGAACCGAGCACCTTCCTTCAAAGTGATACGAATGATGCACCGGATCATAGTGGAATTCCCAAGTAGGGGTGTCAACGGGATGAATGTCGCCATCTGAAATGAAGACAATGACGGAAATAAAGGAAAGGGAGTGAGAATCTTACTAAAGAATTCTAGTAGGGTATCTCTTCTACGGTGTCATCATCAAAGTCTCCAGGAATCGGGGTTATTATAAAATAGTGAACATACGAAGATTAAATTTTAAGTTCAAAAATACTTTTACCGAGATTCGGCCAATTTTAATTATGCGTCTTATAATGCATCATAATCTTAACATGTCATATTTATAATGAACTTTTCTTTTATCATTACATCATATTCCTCATCATCATCATTAATATAACATGCATAGAAGAACATCATATTTCTCATCATCAACTCATGTATGTTATGCACAGAAGAATATCATAATAGCTACACATGGACATGGTGCACATAATTTATTTCTTTAGTACCTTAGGTGACTTTAAAATCTTATCATCCTCATTATTTTCCTTGGGCCACCCTATACTCCACCCTTTTGGGAGTAATCTAGGTTATGAGCTCATACCTTACTAGTCGTCACTAGCATATACTTATCCTTTTTGATAAGTTAAAGTCCTGACTCTACCCTTTTGAGAGAACGGTTAGGGGCTAGAATCACCTTTTCACCACCTATAGTTTGATGGGTCAGAGGATCATTTTCTTATAAATTTTAAGTCACCAATAAGTCTTTGCATGTTACAACTCGCAATTCATAATAATTCTAACATTTTCTTATTTACAGTCTTATTCTGGAATAATATATATCAACTATAATCATGCATCTGGAGATTCCAGGAAAGAGAGGTGGGTCACAATGGACACGCTTAAATACCAAATCTTTCCTTAGCCAGAATCTTTCCAAATTGCACTCTTACAGTAATACACTTTCTTCCAGTAACAAAATATGTCCTTATTTCATGCATAAGTTTTCATTGTTTGCAACAGCAACTATAACATACAAACCAGGAATCAATCAATGACACCAAATTCTTGATAAGCATCAAATCACATTTTAAGTACACATAAAATTACTAGCTTCCCATAAAATTCTTACAAAGTTTTAAAACTCTTTTAGAACTAATTCTTTTTGTTAAACTTGAAAGAAGTCATAGGACTTTAGGCCTAACTTAACCATGGGACCGATTTATAACTTGAAAGAATGTTCATAGTTAAATCTTTCACTTAAGATAAAAGGAGCAAGTCTTGAGCTTTAGAGATTTAGGTGACATCTTAGAATTATTACCATGCTATGCAACCTTATTTTAATCTTATCTTTATAAGGTGATAGCTTGGAATTATAAACATGATATGCAATTCCATTTCTTTATCTTTAAGATTTAAGGTGATGACTTGAAAATTAAACATGATGCAAGAACTTGTAATATAAACATGATGCAAGAAACTTGAAGCGGTATCCGCATAGGACAGGTAGAGGGAGAAGAGAATCTTAAGCAACGGAGCGGCGTTAGTCCGCACAGGACCGGTGAGGGAGAAGAGAATTACATTTTTAAGCTCCAATTCTCAAGACTTCTTAAAGAATAAATTCTTTAACTCCAATTATCTCATTTCTTCGCTTATGATTCATAGGCAAGTCTTTGAGCTCTAGGATTTTTAGGTGATGACATAAAATAAACATGCCATGCATTGATTCTTTTAGCCATTATAAAATAAAGTGAGAGCATAAAATAAACATGAGATGCAACTTCTTTATTATCTTTAGAGATTAAGTGACAACTTGAAATTTAAACATGAAATGCAAGCTTGAAATTTAAACATGAGATATGCAAGTTCATTTATTTATTCTTGAGAATTTAGTTATGACATAAAATAAATATGGTTGTGCAAGACATAAACTTAAACATGGATGCAAGTTCACTTGATCTCTTTACTAGAGCTCCTTCAAGACTTTAAGAAAATTATGATTTCAACCCAATATATGTATCTTAGCAAGACAAAGTAAAAAAATACATATTTCATATTCAAACCTCAAGATAAAAACATTATTCTTTAAAGTTTTGCATTAAATGGAATGTTCAAGCTTTAGAGGCCTAACTTGTGATGGATTTACAACCCATATTCAAGGTCCTCATCATCAAGCCATCATTTCATTCCTTCCTAGGCCATTTGGCCGAAACCATGAAAGGAAAATAAGGAAAGAAAAACTGAAATTTTAGAAGCTTTGGAAACTAGTGAAACCTTCAAGTTTTAGAGATCTAACTTGTGAAAGCTTTGCAACCAACACTCAAGAATCTCATCATCAAACCATGGTCTCATCATAAGCTAGGCCATATGGCCGAAATACTTTAAAAAGAAAGGAAGAAGAAACTGAAAATGAAAACTTAAAAGAAAGCTCATGAAAACATCATTTTTGAGCTAGAAACATAACTTGTCTTAGCATAAAATGAACTTAGAAACACCTCCCTACCTAATTTGATTTGAAAGAAAGGAAGAGAACTTGGTTTCCTTGAGTGAAATGAAGCAAAATATCCTTGAAAAGCTGAAGGGAGAATTTGGCCAAGAGAAAGAAAGAAAGAAAGCTTTTGGTGCTCCTAAGACTAGAATTTGTGTAAGTTATGAACTAAGCATCTAAACTATCTTCAAGCATGCCTATTTATAGAGATTTTGCAGCTCATAAATGGACAAAGGAAGGAAGGAAATCTGACCAAAAATTAGAGAAAAAAAATAAGGAAGAAAAATCATTTTGTTTGGTGGCTTAAAACATGGAATCATGTTTCCATGTTTTCATGATTCTTTGTTTTCATTCTTTGGATTTTTGTGTAATAATTTTCTGACTTATTACTCAATAATTTCAGCCATTACAGCCTTGTGGAAGAGGATTTTGTGTGTTCCATGTATTATTTAGGTGTAGGCAAGGTATTCATGCAATTTAGAGAATTTACGGTTAAGGGCTTAAGTGAATTACTAAGCAATTTGGGTGTTTTAAGCAATTTTAGGTTCTAATCAATCTAAATAAATAATTTTGACTCTAGATTAGTAATTAGAATTTAATAAGCTTTAATTTGAGCCTAATATTGTTTAGGTTTCGTTAGACAAATCGAAAATCTCAAAATTTGCAAAACTGCAACGACAGGGGCAAAAACGGTAATTTAACCCAAACCCAGGGACCATCCGGACTTAACCAAGGGTCATTCATAACTTAAAAACACCTTTTAAAATATTTTAGTGAGGTTCGGACTCAGTCGGCACGCAAATCGGAGTTAAAACGCCGCAGGGGCGTTTTGGTCATTCCGCGTCAAACTCAAAATTGAGATTCTTCTTGCTCTATTAACACACATAGCACAAACAATCCTTTATTATCCTCAAAACATCCCCTTGAGGACGGGTGGGGCCCACGATCCTCATTTTCTAGTAAAATAACCTCAGGGCATTTTGGTCATTTTACACATCCAGAAAATCTGGGTTTGCAATGCTTGTACGAATTGCTCCTAACTTCTCTTCTAACGTTATATTCCTTTATTGAGAATTGTTTGGTCTCAAATTTTATATAATATTTACCTACGGTAATTTGGTAATTTCTAATGATAGTAAAGATTCCAAGTAAAAATTGGGGCGTTACAAAAGACAAAGTAAGGAAGGAGGTCTGGGTTTTAGACTTCAAGTCTTGGTTTAGCTCAAAAAGCCGCTTCTTTATTCGACTAAGCTTTCTCAAGAGATAAATTATCTTTCCAGCCTTTGCTTAAGCTTCCTTTCCTTTGAGTTTCAAGTTGTTGGTCGAACTTGCCCAAATGTTGCTTCCGTTCTACCGAGAATTTCCTGAGATTATCTTTTGGTTGTTAATTCTTGGATTTAATCTAAAGATTTTGAATCTCTTCAACCAAAGCATTTTCATGGACTTCACCTTGCTCCAATCTTTACCTTAATCTTTTGGTTTTTGGTCTTCTTGTTATTCTTGTAGACCAAGTCGACAACTTCTAAACCTTTTTGTCATTGCTCAGAAACATGCTACAACGTAGCAAGGAGTTAAAGGAATGGGTAATGAAATTTCACAAGAAGCTTTCCAAATGTTGATGTTGCTTTGATAAGGTGATCTTGGACAAGGAAGAGGTGGCTTTGATGAGTTTTTGCTTTAGTCACCATATGTGACTAAAGCCTCAAAAGGATGGTTGAGCAAACTTAAAATGACTAATAGTGATCAACAGGAATCAAGGAAGCAGGAGGAATGTTGGAAGTCGTAGTAGGACTCTTTAGTGCTTCATTGGTGGGAGTGACAATGTTCTTCACACTTTGGCTTCAAAAAATGAAGGAGCTTCTTTGACAATAACAAAGTCAGAAGGCCTCATTTAGGGCATTGAGAAACCCCATGTAGAATTCTCATCGTCTTCGTCATCCTCTTTATCTTGATCTTGGGGAAGGAAAACAGTTATGATAGGCATGTAACATGAGTAGTGGCTATTTGAATAGAAGATTAACCGAAAACAAAAGCGTGCTGGATCATGGTTGGCTTAATGTTCGATGATAAGAGGATTTGCAATGTCATTGACAGAATAATCTTTGACTAACAACTCCCCCTTATCCATCATAGTTTCGTCCATGGCCATATCCAATTAATTATTATATCATGCTTGGAAGCGGCGTGCTAAGTCAAAGAAAGTCGACATTAGCTAATGAAATATAATGTCTTTGCAATGTTATAATCTATTAAAAGTGCCTTGTGATGGCTAGGAGAATTTGATTAATAGCCTTCCTCGTCGCCATCAACATCGACCAAGTCATAAGGTCGACCCTTGACAAAGGAAATTCCCTGGTCAAGCAGGGCGACTAAGCATATTCGATGACATGGGGTTAAAAAAGAAAGCGTGTTGTCATATATAAAAATAAAATAAAATAAAAAGGGGGTTTACTTTGTCATACAAAGTATGCAAAGGCATTGATGATCGAGAAGGAAGAATGGATCTTGGTACTTTGGAGGCTTTGGGAGCCTTGGTCGACTTCTTTGCTTTTGTAGATGCCCCGACTTTGGCCACTGTCTCTTTTGTCTTTGGTTTTTTGACCCTTAAGAGGTTACTTTGCGCTTGCGACCTAGTCCTTTAGCATTGTCTTCTAAAACAAAAGGGATGTGTTAGTCAATACAAGATATAAATTGAAAGAAAATAGAGTTTGATGGCAAAATTTATACCTTGGTCTACTTCAATTTTTTCCCTCTTGCAAAGCACCTGAAGATTGTGCCAGGAGTTCCATAATAGTCATGCCACCAATTGACAAACGACACACTTGGAAAGAAACTAGGCTCTATGGCCATTGGGGAATAACATCTCCTCCGACTCATTGTTAACGACCAATAATCTAAATCTTTGAGGGATGAGACTTCAAGAGTGGCAAACTCTCTTATGGTCGAGTATTAATGGCACTAGAATTGCTTGAGAAAAGCTAAAATTGTTGCACCATAAAGTTGGGGCCATGAAGGACAATGCCCAAAGCATTTGACCCTAGCAAGCCTGAAGGAATAACTTCCACACAGGAAATTCAACCAAATGGCATCACTTTGATCTCCACTATTTCAATGTCTTGAATAAGGTCATGAGTGAAACAACAAGGGAGTTAAGTTCATTTGGTCAAAGCCGATGTAGGAGGCTTCATGTAAATGTTGGAAGAAGTTCAAAATTCATCAAAAGGCTCGGAATCTTTAGGTTTGACACGAGATAAAAAGAAAAGTCAAGGTCTTTCACAATCATGAATTATGGTAGGTGGTGAGTAACTTAATTAGGGTTCAAAGATGGCATTTAGCCAGGTTAGAGCAACCACATGGGGCCTCCATGGTTAGAGATTCGTTGTTGCCATTTTGGTGA
>JAMLFY010000011.1:26333281-26414296 GCA_030441495.1 Dalbergia oliveri
TCCCTACGATTACTCGCAATTAATTATTTTATCGTAGAGACAAAAAGGCGAGTCGTTACATTTATCCTAAAAAAAAAATTTTGCCCTCAAAATTTAGTACCAGGAAGAGTGCGGGATAGTCCTTCTTTCATACTAGACTCTAGCTCCCACGTATACTCCTTGGATCCTTCCTTTCCCCATGCAACCTTGACAAGAGAGACGGATTTCCCTCGGAGTTGCTTCATGCTCCTATCTACTATTTGTGCTGGTGGTAGCTCGAAGTTAGGTCATCCTTAGCTATTAGTGATCGAGGTTTTAGTATATGACTAGAACGGAGGGTTGTATTTTCCAAGTTGTGACACATGGAATATCGTCATGGAGGTTTGAGGAGATGTGGAGGTAAAGCTATACGGATGCTATTGAGCCTACACGACCTAGGATTTGGATATGGACCAACAAAGCGAGGATTTAATTTTTTGACTTTAATAGTTCTACCTATCCCTTGTAGGGGTAACCTTCAAATACGTGATCTCCCTCTCTTGAAATTCTAATGGTCTCCTCCTCTTACGGCGTAGCTTTTCTGCGACTCTGAGCAATTCAAAATCTTACTTCTGTAATCCTCTTCATCCTTTGGAGTCTTCAATGAAGGTCTGTCCCAAAAGACTAGTCTCGCCTGATTCGTACCAACAAAGAGGCGATTGACACTTCCTTCCACAGAGAGCTTCATAGGGAGCCATCCGATACTTGCATGGTAGCCGTTATTGTAGGAAAATTCCATCAGGTGCAGCAATTGTCCCAACCTCCATCATATTCTAGCACACATGCTCTCAACATATCTTCCATGTTTGAATGGTCCTTTCAGTTGCCCATCGAGGTTGGGGATGATAAGCCGTGCTCAGACAAAGTTTGCTCCCCGAAGCTTTCTGAAAAGCTCCCAAAATCTTGAGGTGAATCGCGATCCCGCTCTAAGATTATAGTTGAAGGAACGCCATGCAGCCTTACAATTTGTTTATATAAAGTTTAGCCAACTTCTCTAGAGATATTAGGCTTTGATAGGTAGAAAAGTGTGGAAGATTAGTTAGTCTATCCACTATAACCCAAATAGCATCATATCCTTATGGCGTTTTGGGTAATCCGATGACAAAGTCCATGGAAATGCTTTTCCATTTCCATCCTGAACTTCAAGGGTTTGTAATGTACCTGGTGGCTTCTTATGCTCAATCTTTACCTTCCTGCAAGTCAAACACTTAGACACCTTTTCCGCTACATCAATCTTCATTTCTGGCCACCAAACATCTGCTAAGATCTTTATACATCTTTGTGACTCCTGGGTGTATAGAGAAATTACCTTGGTGAGCTTCTTCTAAAATGTCACGACGAGATTTCCCGTTTCTCTGACATATATCCGATCTTGATACCTCCATATCCTATCTTTATCTCTTGGAATCCGTTATGCTTCCCAAATTGAACGAGGCCATGGTCTCTTGAAATTCTGAATCTTCTTGCTGGGCTTCTGAAATTTCTCTTTGAAGTCACTTGTGATCCTAATTTGACCTAAATATACACTCTAGGCCTCTCTCTTCTACTCCTAATTTAAAGTTTTCAAAAGTCTCTTCTAACTCTGCCCTTTAATCATCATCCATGAAATACTCAAGGTCTTTCAGTTGAAGAGCACTGCCACTACATTTGCCTTTCCTGATGGTAGCTTAGATCAAAGTCATAATCTTTCAAAAATTCCATCCACCTACGTTGTCTCATGTTTAAGTCCTTCTATTGAAAAGGTATTTGAGACTCTTGTGATCAGAAAGACTTCAAACTTCACTCCATAGAGATGGTGTCTCCAAATTTTCAAAGCGAACACTACTCGCTGCCAGTTCAAGATCGTGAATAGGGTAGTTCACCTCATGCAACTTCAGCTGCCTTGAAGCATAGGCCACCACATTCCTGCGCATTAAAACGTACCCTAAGCCTCTTCCCACGCATCACAGGAAACCTCAAATGGACCATGTGGATCTGGCAAGACCAACACTGGTGCCGTTGTCAACTCTCGCTTTAGTTCTTGAAAACTCTTCTCACACTCTATCGACCAAGTCAATGGTGTATTTTTGCGAGTTAGCTTTGTCAAAGCCAAAGATATCTGGGAGAATCCTTTGATAAATCTTCTATAATACCCAGCTAATCCTAGGAAACTCCGAATCTCTGGACATGGTTGGCCTTTCCCACTTTAGAACTCTTCAATCTTAGCTAGATCACGACTTTTCCTCTCCTGATATGACATGACCAAGGAATTTTACTTCCTTCATCCAAAACTCACATTTTGAGAGCTTGGCATACAATTTTCGCTCTCGCAGAAATCTGGAGCACTATTCGGAGGTGCGTCTCATGTTCTTCCTCGGCCTTCGAATAGATGAGAATATCATCTATAAAGACAACCACAAACTTGTCGAGATAAGGTTGGAAGATTCGATTCATGTAGTCCATGAAAATGGCTGGAGCATTCGTTAATCCAAAGGACATCACCGTATACTCGTAATGCCCATACCGTGTTCTAAAAGCAGTCTTTGGAATATCTATTCTCGAACTTTGAATCCGGTGATACCCCGATCTCAAATCAATTTTGGAGAATACCGTCGCTCCCTCAATTGATCCATGAGATCATCAATCCTTGGGAGAGGATACTTGTTCTTGATCGTCACCTTATTTAGTTGTCTATAGTCAACACATAGCCGCATACCTCCATCCTTCTTTTTCACCAATAGTAGGAGCTCCCCATGGTGATGCACTGGGTAGGTGAAATGTTTACTCAACAACTTTCAATCCTTCTTCAATTCTACTAATTCCAAAGGAGACATTCGATAAGGAGCCATGGAAATCGGACCCGCTCTGGTACCAAGTCAATAGAGAACTCTATTTCCCTTTGCGGGGGAAATGCCGGTATATCTTCTAATACATCCGAGTTTTCTAAACTACCGTATCTTCTAATTTCTGCTCACCCGCTCACTAGTCAACAAGAATACGTACCCCGTTTACTAGACTTCCCACATCCTAATTCGAAGGAATTTAGGTAAAAACACATGGAGACTTTTTGTTCAGAGGCATCTAATGGGAATACTACGTCTTATCATAGCACCTTAACATCACACGGTTGGCAGAGAGCCAATCCATGCCAAGAATAAGATCAGACCAACTAATGGTAGACAGAACTAAGTCAATTATGAATGTCCTACCTTCAACTTGAACAAGAACGCCCTTACAAACTTGACTCGTCTTTAGAGGTTTATTAGTAGGTGTGTGGACAGCCAAATCATGGGGTAATCAGATATGGGAGTTTCAGAAATGCGCACATTTCAAAGATATAAATGAGTGTGTGGCTCCTGAATCATACAGGACTACTAGGGATTCTTGATTAATTCTGCACGTACCTTGAATGAGTTCCTCAGATCGTGTAGCTTCCCAGCATTCATAGTATAAACACGTCCCGTTGTTGTGGCTTGGAAAGGCGGCAAATCTCTAGTTGGACATTCCCCACTCATGTGACCTGGCTTCCTCCAGCGATAGCAAATGTTTTGTCCAAACAAACATGGTTTATCACCATGATACTTTCCACATTTCGGGCATTCCTTGTTATTAACGATCTCGAGCGCTTCCCCTTTCCGTTCCCATAGGAAAAATCCCTTCGTTACGGAGGGCAGGTTTAAATCTTGGGCCTTGCGATGCAAACTTCCTCCTATTATCATATTGCTTCGCTCGGGATATATTCAACTTCTTAGCATATTCTTCCACAAGAGTGCTCTTATTCACCAATGTAGGGAAATCTCTAATTTCCATTGGCCCTAGTCATCAAGATATTCTCGCAGAACCCCTTCATATTTCACACATTTCCACTCTTCATTGGGGTTCTGCTGGTAGATGGTAGAAAACTTACATAATTCCTCAAATTTAGCTGTACTCAGGCACACCATATTTCCCTGTTAGAGTCTTAGGAATTCCAACTCCTTTGTATTCCTTACAGAAATAGGAAAATACTTCTTATAAAAGGCCTCCTTGAACACTTCCCAAGTAATCTCAATCCCAACTCCTTCCAAGAGTCTTCGTTCCAACCCACCAGGAATTTGCATCACATTGAGGACAAAAGCGCAAATGTCACCTTCGTTGATTTGAGCAATCCAACATGAAAAGATTTTCTCCATTGTGTATCCATTCTTCTGCTTATCAGGGTTCACAGTTCCCCTAAAACGAGGTGGACATGCCTTTTGAAACTCCGAGAACATTAACCGCTCATTGCCATTGCCATTTTGATCCCCTTGTCCCATTTGTCTTCCCAGTGTTTCCATCATTTGATTAGTAGCCACTGCTTGTTCTCTAACAGCTTGAGCCATATTCCAAAATCCTGCCTAAAGGCTCGTGTCTTCATCAAGCGTGTGTTGCGATTATTGTTAGTACTAGGACGCCTACCTGAGCCATTAGTTCCTGTCACACATAACAAAAATATTGAGGTGATCAGACTCAACACAAAGCTTAGTGTGACAGAAACTAAGTACTTCAAAGGTAACAGTCATGCATATAAAATTTTACTCCTTATCTAAACGGATAAGATTTTATTGCATGACACTAAAGTCTAGAGCATGCTTTAGAAGCAAGTTACCATCCCCAGGCTCTAAAAGGATGAACTCTCTTAATACCAAAAATGTAACACCCATCCTACTATAGTGCTATGTCGAGTCATAACATTACAGGAAGTAGTTGTTACTCATAACTACTTTATAGACTTTATCTTTCTCATTCATAGGAATTTTATGCGTAGGTGTTGTAATAAATATGAGCCTTGCACTAAAAGCTATACTAATTTTTTTTGTTTTGCATATCGCAATCCTTTCAACATAATAATCGTCGTATAGAAATATCGGCAAAACAATACGCATCCTAAGAAGTCGGTCACACAATAATTTACATTTTTATGTCACGTCCATAGTCAGTTAAGTCATATAAGCATAGTATATACATTCACACCTAATTACATATTTACTTTGAACAACCCTACCCTGGTCCCGCAGAGACCACCTAATCTTGGGTTAGGGCCTAACAAAATACAACCAACTATATATATAAACCTAACTCCAGTCAGCGGCTCATCAAAAGGTCAAACATAAGAGCCATGATAGTCAATAATGTGAGGGACTCTAAGCATACGACACCTATCAACAACTGGGTACACCATAGTCGATCAAGCGGGTGGAGAGTAGTGCCCATTAGGCACGTCAGCTAGTAGCCCTCCATCCCGCTACCCCGAAGGAGTAGAGGAACTAGAAGATGTCTCCTCTGGAAGACAGCATCGTCCAGGCTGTGGTGGCTGTGGGTGACATATACGGAAAGCAGGAAAGGGGGACGCTGGATCAAAAGTAGGACTCATAGTAGTAGCAAACCGAGCGAAAAGTACATAAATACGGATACGACTCAGCAACCAGGTATAGTGACCCTAGCTCCTGGTCGTAGTGCCACTGCATTAGGCATCTTAGGAAGAACACGATTGAGGCCATCTATATAAAATACATTACACAGGAGAATGAGAATCAACGATTCCCAGGAGGAAAACACCCGTCTGTTACTAAATGATATTCAATTTAATGCAAAATAAGCAATGTAATATGTGGTGGTTTATGTAATGGTCTCATTAATTAGTGTCATTATTTCTTATGATCTAATTTCTTATTAGAGAATGTTAAACTTAATGGTAGAACCCATAGGACTCTTCTATATATTCTTTGGATCGTCCTTCAACGATGTAACGTCGTCGCGTTACAACCTGATATAGTTCACTAGATGGAGTACGTCTACTACATCTCATTTGAATAGCCTCGCTATTCTTTCTATACATCCCTTTCTCATAACGAAGTAACGCCGTCGCGATTACAACCTGATATAGATCTAAGGGCGTAGCACGTCTACTACTACCCGTGAATCCATGAGCTTACCACTAAGCAATTAACATTACATAAGGCTTATTTCTTAAAATTTCCCTTTTTATAAAGATCTTTAATTTTGGTTTAGGGGAACCTTATGATTCTAGAGAAATCTCTTCCTAACAATTCTATATCTCATACTCTTGCTTGAGATTTTCTTGAAATCTCCTTAATTCTTATGAGATATTTGTAAAATCTATTAAACTTTTTATGAAATTTTATATCATCATAACTTGTAAAATTCTTCATGACGAAATTCTTATAAATTTTAAGGTAAAGAACCCAAGTTTTCTTGAACAATAATTGTTCCTAAATTTTGAAGACACAACCAAGTTTTGCTGCCATTTTTTTTCAAGCTTGATCATTATGTATAGCAAGACAAAACAACTCAAGAATTATTGCAGAAAAGTTCCAGCACATAAGACTTTAGCACATACCCACTTATAGCACTTCTTATATCATGCAAACCAAGATTTTGTGCTGTAAAATTTCAGCACACTAAAAATTCCAGCACATGAAATTCTAATACACAAGATTTCATAACAATCCAAGCACTTATAAATTCTGAAATTTCTGAAATAAAATTCTGGTTATTTGTATACAAAATCTCATCACAACTTAGTCCATCATAGATTCTAAGAATTGGTTTCAGATTTTCCAGCAAGTTCACAAGGGTTGTTCTTGATGTATTCTTCCATATCTATCAATTCCAACACATGTAGTTGCTAGAAAAAAATTCTGATTTCAACATAAACAATTCCATCATAACTCAAGCAATCATAAACCCTAAATTGGTTCAGATTTCAGCATCATAACACCAAGAAAATCAAGCACTTATCTTAGCAAAATAGCTAAACATCATGAAGCAAGAGACTAGGATAATTTTCCTACCTTTCTCAAGCTTTTTCCCTAACTTATCAAGCCTCAAAACCCCAAATTCCAGCCCTTATTTGTGCTGCCACTAGGACCAAAAGCAAGGGAAAAACAAAGTTTTTAATTGATCTTGATGTAAAGAAAATGTTCTTGAAGAAGTTTAGAAGCTTACCTATGAGTATCCTTTGAGATTATGGTGTTTTGATGGAGTTTTGCCCAAAGAGAAAGCTTGGAAAATGAAGAACAAAGAAGGAAGAAAGGAGAACGAAGAAGAAAAGCCTAAACGTGAATTCTGGAAGTTTCACTCGAGAACAAAATGCAAATTTTTTGTTTCTTTTTCATTTTTAATTGCCTTAACTTGGAGAGAAAGTAAGGCAAGTGTTATTTCCGGATCGATTTGTCTTGTATCAGAATTTGGAATATCCATATTTATTTAATTGTCACAAGTAAAAAATTATTTGGAATTGATAATATCCGTTATTTTTACTAAACTCAATGTTTTGGTGTACCGTTATTACCACTTTCGTGTACCAATTATTATCATTTTGGTACCCGATTGATACCTAAGAATTCTTAATGGGTTAAAAACATCTATTTAATCTTATCATTATTTTTCAATGTCTTTATACCACTTATAGGTCTTATTCTATATCTCTAGTTATAATATTATTATATTGAATTTTTAATAATATTAAATGAATTTTCATTTTTTTATTTATTTTTTTTATTTTTTTTTTGTGAATCCTTATATTGTTTCAATCATACCCGCGTCTGTCGAAATTTACTCGCAATTAATTATTTTATCAGAGACAAAAAGGCGAGTCGTTAAAGAAGCACCCGTTTCTTCGTCTCTTTGCTCCTACTCCCAGGGCCCGGACGTTTCCGAAGGGTGAGGTCATCGCACCGATGGCCAACGGCTTTCCTATAAGAGGAGGTGAGATTTTCAGACTGTTGGTATGTACATAGTAGTGTAGTGTTAGGGCTTTACCAGCCTGTAGTCCGTTGTATTATTAGTTTTCTTTTGCTCCGTTGTATCTATATGATATTTTGTAAGGCTGAGTATTTGAGCAGGTTAGGTATTTTGGAAGGGGACTAGCCTCGTTTGCTAGAGAGTTTTGACTAGTTAGAGGTTGCTTCGTTGTTTTCTTTTCTTATGATGTATATATTGTAACCAAAACATGATGTTCATCTATATGAATATGATTGTGGTAACATGTGTATCTAAACTTCTTTATCATTGTTAATTCGACTAGTATAGATCAGACCGTAGTAATCTCCGCTAATTATTATGTCAATACTCGAGTAAAACATGGTAATTGGGAGGGTGTTACATTATGGTATTAAGCCGGACTATCCTATCAGCCTAAGGATTGGATCTGTGTTTTTGCAGTAACTGTCATGCATTATGATACATATATGTATATATGCGTATGTATGACTAGTTAGACATGTTGTGGGTTCCTGCCATACTTGGATTGGTATTGAGCCTGATCAACTCAATATTTTGTTTGGTGTGATAGGAATCGATGACTTCAATTGGGAGAACTAAGAAGTAGAAGGAAATAATGCTGAAATGATGAATATTTTTTGTGAAATGGCCGTGGCAATGAGGGAGCAAGCCCAGCTAACCAAATGATGGAAAGATTACACCACAATGAGGCAGCACCCAGTTGGTAACCCGGAGGAATGAAGTGGATGGGGAATACCAGAAATTTGCTGAATTTAGAAAAGCGAACCCCATGCCGTTTCGAGGAGCTTTGACCCTGGAAAGCGAAGAGTGGATCAAGGCAATGGAAAAGATTTCTTAAGTCTCCCCACTCAGATATTCAAAAGGTGGCTTTTTCCACCTATATGCTAGAAGTGGATGCAGAAGTTTCTGGTGGGTGGGACTAGAGGATTATTGAAGCTTTCAAACTGAGGTTACTTGGGATGTCTTTAAGGAGGCATTCTATCATAAGTACTTCCTTGCTATGAGGAATGCAAAGGAGTTAGAATTTATGGCTTTAAGCAAGGGCCTATGAGTTTGGCGGAATATACCGCCAAGAGGAACTTTGCAAATTTTCTACGATTTACAACGTGATAGTAAAGTCTGGAAATGCATGAAATATGAAGGTCTACGCGAGATATCAAAGCTCGTAGACCTTTGGAGATCCGAATTATCCTACCTTGGTGAATAAGTGTCGACGCGCTGAGGAGTCTAACAAGAAGCTCGCAAATCTTAAGTATGCACAAAACAACATTAGGAGAGGACTAGCACCCCAAGGCCCTCAATTTAAGCCTACACCGTCTAAGGGAAGATTTCCACCTAACAAAAATAACAGAAGGAAAGATTCAATCCCCAAGATCGGAGACAAGAAAAGTGCCTAATGTGGAAATATCAGAGTTCCATATAACACCCGATTTTCACGTCATTTAGCAATTACCGAATTACCCTAGGTAATTTTTCATATAATTCGAGACGAACAATCCTCAATAAAGGAATATAACATTAGAAGAAAGGATAGGAGCAATTCGTGGAGAATTGCAAACCCGATTTCCTGTACGTGTAAAATGACCAAAATACCCCGAGGTTATTTTACTCAGAAAATGAGGATCATGCCCCACCCATCCTCAAGGGGATGTTTTGATGTTAATAAGGGATTATTTGTGTTATGTGTGTTAATAGAGGAGAAGAATCCTAATTTTGAGCTTGGACGCGCAAAATGACCAAAACACCCTTGTTTTATTCGATTTGCGTGCGACTTAAGCTTTAACCTCACTAAAATGTTTTAAAACATGTTTTTAAGCTATGATTAACCATTAGTTAAGCTCGAGTGGTCAATTTTTAAGTAAAATTACCATTTTGTCCTCTTTGTAGTTTTGAATTTTAGATTTTTGATTCGTATAGCAAAACCTAAGCAATATTAGGCTCAAATTAAAGGTTATTAGATTCTAATTATTAATCTAGAGTTAAAATTATTTATTTAGATTGATTAGAACTTAAAATTGCTTAAAAACACCCAAATTGCTTACTAATTCACCTAAGCCCTTAATTGCAAATTATCTAATTTGCAAAGATACCTTACCTACACCTAAATAATACATGGAACACACAAATTTCTCTTCCATGGGCTGCAAATGGCTGAAATTATGGAGCCATAATGCATCAGAATATTGCTAAATAATGCACTAAAACAAAATGCAAAAAATGTCACCATGAAACATAATTCCCTAAATTCATACAACTTGTCTTGAATCCATGTTTTCCTCCCTTTGTTCCCTTTGAAATTCCACCAGCCTTCCTCCTCCCTTTGTCCATTTATGAGCCTCAAAATCTCTATAAATAGGCATGCTTGAAGGAGTGTTAGAGGCCTTAGTTCATAACTTACACAATTCTAGTTTTTAGAAGCACCAAAAGCTTTCTTTCTTCCTCCTCTTGGCTGAAACTTTTCTCCCATTTCTTAAAGAGATTTTCTTTCATTTCACTCAAGGAAACCAAGTTCTTTTCCTTTCCTTCAAATAAAATTAGGTAGGGAGTTGTCTTTAAGCTTATTTCTATGCTTTGCTAAGTGTTGTTCTTGGTTCAAAATGATGATTTCATGGACTTTCTCTAGCTTTTCCATTCGGTTTTCTTCTTTCTTTTCCTTTGAACATTTCGGCCATAAGGCCTATATGGGAATATGATGATAGCTTGATGATGAGGACCTTGAGTGTTGGTTGTAAATCCATCACAAGTTAGGCCTCTAAAGCTTGAAAATTCCACTTGATGCAAAACTTTAAAGAATGATGTTTTTATGATGTAAAAATAAAGATCTTGAGTTTAGAACTTGAAAGATGTATTTTTCACTTTGTCTTGCTAAGATATATTGGGTTGAATTTATATTTCTCTGAAGTTTTGGAGGAGCTCTAGTAAAGAAATAAAATGAACTTGCATCCATGTTTAAGTTTATGCCTTGCATAACCATGTTTACTTTCTATGTCATCACTAAATTCTCAAGAATGAATAAATGAACTTGCATATTCATGTTTAAATTTCCAAGCTTGCATTTCATGTTTATGTTTCAAGTTGTCACTTAATCTTCAAAGATAATAAAGAGGATGCATCTCATATTTATTTTATGCTCTCACTTTATTTTATAATGGCTAAAAGAATCAACGCATGGCATGTTTATTTTATGTCATCACTTAAAGATCCTAGAGTTCAAAGACTTACCCAAGTATCACAAGCAAAGTTGGAACCATGGTAATAAAAACTCTAAAGCTTCCTTAAGATTATGGGAGCCAAAGAATTCATTCTTTAAAAAGTCTTGAGTTTGGAGCTTAATAAGATGTAATAAGAATTCTCTTCTCCCTTCACCGGTCCGATGCACTACCGCGTTTCTCTGAGATTTCTTCTCCCTCCACTGGTCCAGTGCGGACTATCGCGCTCCAGTTTCTTGCATATCATGTTTATAATTCCAAGTTATCACCTTATAAAGACAAGATTAAAATGAGGTTGCATAGCATGTTTATGATTCTAGTTATCACCTAAATCTCTAAAGCTCAAGACTTGCTCCTTTTATCTTAAGTGAAAATTTTAATCGTGAGGATTCTTTCAATGTATAAATCGGCCTCATGATTAAGATAGGCCTAAAGTGATTTTAAGCAAGCTACTGATTTAGTTCTAAAATTTCTTTCAAGAGTAACAAAAAGAATTAGTTTTTAAAAGGGTTTTAAGGCCTTGCAAAGATTTACGGGATACTAGTATCTTACTTGTACTTAAAAATGTGATTTTAAGCAATTATGTGAGGTTCATGATTCAGCCACTAATCTGAGTTTAGTACTACTGTATGATGATGGTTTAATATGCTTGAAGTTGTGATAATTATGGTTTATTGCTAAAAGAATGATTCTATGCATGTTAGAGATAAAACTAGCTTCCTAGAAAACCGTAAAAGCAAGATTTCTAGAACTTTAGATAATGAAATTTATGCATTCTATCTAGAGCCTTTAGTGGCCTTAAGAACCAGATTTTATCATGTTTAGATAAGGGAGAATGATTCATAATTGGTTTAGTAATTAATTTTAGCATCATAGGGAAAGCCGATAACGAGAAAGGGTTAAAAATGCAACTTCTAGCACATTAAAACCTTAAGAACAACTTACTGTCTATGCTGCCCCATATAGTCTAATAACGTTCTTAGGACTTATAATTGATGGTAATAAATCCCTTAGATGCATAATTAATTAGTTCAATAATTAAGGTTGCCCGATTCTAGAGTTTCTGTTTAAGACAGCTTTCGATAAGGATTTATGATGATGCCTCTTTGATGTTTTAAATGATAAGTCTATGTAGTGATTTGATGCTTATTAAGTATTTGACGTCATTGAATGATTTCCGGGCTTGCATGTTATAGTTGCTGTTGCAAACAATGAGAATGCTTATGCATGAAATAATGAAATATTCTTTGTTATTTAAAAATTTACCCTTGTTGAAGAAAGTATATTACTATAAAAGTGTAATTTGGAAAGGTTCTGGCTAGGAAAGACTTGGTATTTAAGCGTGTCCATTTGTGACCCACCTCTCTTTCCTGGAATCTCCCAGATGCATGATTACAGTTGGTATATATATTATTCCAGAATAAGACTATAAACGAGAAAATGTTATGAATGATTATGAATTGAGAATTGTATTATGATATAACATGCAAAGACTTAATGGTGACTTAAACTTATGAGGAAATGATCCTTTGGACCCATCAGACTATAGGTGGTGAAAAGGTGATTCTTGCCCCCTAAACCGTTCTCTCAAAAGGGTAGTTCGGATTTTAACTTATCAAAAGGGATAAGTATATGCTAGTGACGACTAGTAAGGTATGAGCTCATAACCTAGATTACTCCCAAAAGGGTGGAGTATAGGGTGGCCCAGGAAAATGATGATGAAAGTAACTTTAAGTCACCTAAGGAACTAAGTAACGTATTATGTGAATATGATGTTCTTCTATGCATAGTATTTATGAGATAATGATGAGAAATATGATATTCTTCTATGCATAGTATTTATGATATGATGATGAGGAATATGATGTGGTTTTATGCATAATTATGTTATTATATATGAAAGGAAAAGTTCATTATAAACATGACATGCTAAGTTTATGATGCATTATAAGACGCATGATTAAAATGAACGACCTCGGTAAAGTATATTTTCGAACTTAATAAATGAATCTTAGCATGCTCACATTTCATAATGAAACCCGAGGTTCCTGGGGACGATGATGATGACACAATGCATATGAGGTGAGTACCCTACTGAGATTCTTTTATAAGTTTCTCATTCCCTCTTTCTTTCTTTCCATCTCGTCTTCAGAAAGTGATGGTGATGTTCGTGATTCACGTTGATGCTCTCACCTGGTAGATGCACGTGATCTTGTGAACCAGCTTATTATCCTTGAGGAACGTATCGCTAGACCTTGAGCGTGAACTGGATATCTATTCCTATCTTTGGAGTGTTATAAATAGGTGCCATTAATGGATGTTTTTCCATCCATATATTATTTATGTTTTGTTCGATTGCCTACATCTAGCTTAACTCTGTTGGTAGGCAAAATATCTATGTGAAATGTAATTATGGATGTCATATGATGGAGCCAATATGATGTGTTCTTCATGATATGTCTCGTTTTCGCTTTATCCATTATCGTTCACGTTATGCGCGGCTCACGTTTTCAATTATGTTTTAAAAAAATGGCTCGTAATTTCACTAAGTATTTTCAAAGCATGATTAAGGAACTGAAGCAAAGAGTAAAGTCTAGTAATTAATCAGATACGACCTAGGTGTATTGGGTTAATTATTAGGGTGTTACATTTTGGTATCAGAGGTTTAGGTTTACTAGCTGAGGATTGGACTGGCTATGCTTCTTAAGCATAATACGTTAGAAATGTCATGTGTAAATGTTTATCATTAGGATGAGCTTGAGGATTAGAGATGCATGACCACTGTATGTTGCACGTGCCATGGTAACTTGCTCACTTTGCATGGAATATTGAGCCCGATCACCTCAGTGTTGCTGTTTTGTGTGTATAGGGACCAATGGCACGTCGACAACAGACTAGGAACGCGGCACAGAATAACCAAGACAACGAGACCGCCGAAGCACTCCGTGATGTGGCAAGGACAATGAGGATGATGATGGAACGAATGGATCAGGATCGCCAAGCTAATGCGAATCAAGGCCATGAGATCCCGAACACGCTCGTTTTGGGGAGTTTCGTGGAACCCACCAAGTTTCAAGGGGACCCTCAATCCAAATGTAGCAGATGAATGGATTCAGAATATTGAGAAGGTCTTTGCTGTAGTCCCATGCTCAGGAGCAGAAAGTCACCTTCGCTACCCATATGCTTGAGGGAGATGGCCTTTGGTGGACAGGTGCCCGAGACTCTTGGAGGCGACCGACATGGACATTGATTGGGAGCTATTTAAGGTCCATTTTTATGAGAAGTATTTTCCAGAGTCGGTCAAAAATGCAAGGACATTGAGTTTATGCAACTTGTCCAAGGAAATATGAATGTGGCCCGGACACTGCCAGATTTGAAGAACTTATTAAGTTCTTAAGGATGTATCAGAGTAACCTCGACGAGTATTGGAAATGCATTAAATACGAGTCAGGGTTAAAGGTAGAGCTTAATGTGGAGTTGCGCATTTGGAGATTAGGGATTTCTCTACTCTAGTTAACAAATGTCGCATCATTGAAGAAGGGTAGAGAAAACTGAGCACCTCAAAGTCTGATAATGTCACCAAGAAGTTGACACCTCAAGGTCAACAGTTCAAGAGGCAGAACCCCCATTCCCACCTCAATCAAGACCCCAAGGTCCACAAAGGAACTTTCAACAAGGAAGGCCGAACAACAACAACCGCTATAATAACCCCAACAACAATCACAACAACAATAACAACAACAAGGGAAAGCACCACAAAGAGGTCCAGCAGCACCTCCACGACCCCCATCATCCATGAATGTCCCAAGTGTGGCAAGAATCATGGAAGCATGCCATGTCGAGCGGAACAAATGTTTGCTACCGGTGTGGAAAGCCAGGCCACTACTCTCGAGAACACAGAGAGGAACCCGTCAACCCCCAATCCCAAGCCGCAGGACCAAGGAAGGGTCTTTACGTTAATGAGAAAAACGACGAAGTCACGGAATCTCGTGGAAGGTAAGTGTAACATGCATGGTAAAAACTTAATTGTACTATATGATTTCTGCGCTTCCCATTCTTTTATCTCCCATTCATGTGTTAAAAGCCTTAACTTGCATGTGACTGACCTTCCTTTTGATCTTGTTGTTTCTACCCTACTGGAAAACCCTGTTAGGACTTGTAAATGTTGTTTAGATTGCAATTTTGTTATTGAGAATAGATCCTTTGTTTTAGATCTTATTTGCTTACCCATGCAAGGTCTAGATGTGATTCTTGGCATGGATTGGCTTGAGGCCAACCGTGTACGTTAACCTATGAGAAAACCATCACGTTTCTTCCTATTCCCATTGAACCTAAGAAACCTATAAGTTTGTACATAACGCTATGGAAATGGACTGTGGTAAGGGTGAAAGTAAAGGCTATATCTAGTGATGTAGACTTTGAGCAAAGTATCGATGAGATACCAATAGTAAGGAATTATCCGAAGTATTTCCAGGATACCAAAGTTTCCCCCAGAGAGAAAGATAGAGTTTTCCATAGAATTGCTTCTGTGCAGGACCCATATCTATAGCCCCATCAGGATGTCCCCATTAGAGTTGACCGAGTTAAAAGCTCAATTGGAAGATTTATTGGAGAAAAAGTTTGTTAGGCCTAGTGCATCACCTTGGGGAGCCCGTGTTATTTGTGAAGAAAAAGGATGGAAGTATGAGGATGTGTGTTGACTATAGGCAATTGAATAAAGTGACGATGAAGAACAAATACCCTTTGCCTAGGATAGATGACTTGATGGACCAGCTTAAAGGTGCAGGAGTATTTTCTAAGATTGATTTAAGGTCAGGTTACCACCAGATTAGGGTGAGAGATGAAGATATACCGAAAATGGCCTTTCGCACTCGATACGGCCATTTTGAGTTTGGAGTAATGTCCTTTGGATTAACCAATGCTCCAGCAATTTTTATGGATTACATGAATAGGATCTTTAGACCTATTTAGATCAGTTCGTGGTTGTCTTTATAGATGACATTCTCATCTACTCTAAGACCCACGAGGAGCATGAACGCCACCTAACCATAGTACTGGAAATCCTGAAGGAAAAGAAACTATATGCCAAGCTTTCTAAGTGTGAATTCTGGTTGGATGAGGTGAAATTTTTAGGGCATGTAGTATCTAAGAAAGGAATTGCCATAGATCCTAGTAAGGTGGAAACGGTTGTAACTGGGAAAGACCAACCACGGTAACTGAAGTAAGGAGCTTCTTAGGTTTAGCTGGTTATTACCGTCGGTTTATCAAGGGATTTTCCCAGATTTCCCTACCTTTGACCAAGCTAACTAGGAAAAACACCCTTTTCATGGACCCCGAGTGTGAAAAGAGCTTTCAAGAGCTAAAACACAAGCTAACCTCAACCCCGTTTTAGTGTTACCCGACCCAATGTGCCTTTCGAAGTGTACCGTGATGCTTCGAGAAAAGGTTTGGGTTGTGTATTGATGCAAGATAGGCAAGTGGTGGCCTATGCATCAGACAACTCAAGCCGCATGAGGCAAATTACCCTACCCATGACCTTGAGTTAGCCGCCATCGTGTTTGCTCTAAAGATTTGGAGACACCATTTATACGGAGTGAGGTTTGAGGTGTTTTCCGATCACAAGAGTTTGAAATATCTCTTTGACAGAAAGAGCTAAACATGAGGCAAAGGAGGTGGATGGAGTTCTTAAAAGATTATGATTTTGGGTTAAACTACCATCCAGGCAAAGCTAATGTTGTAGCTGATGCTCTAAGTAGAAAATCTTTACAAGTATCCCATTTGATGGTGAAGGAGGTTGAGTTAATTGAGTTTAGAGACCTAAACCTAGGAATGACCTTGACCACTAAGGGCATAAGAGCTTGCCATCTTAGTGTGACGAGTGAATTCAAGGAAAGAATTGCTCAAGCCCAAAGGGAAGATACAGAATTTCAAGAAACCTTAGGCAGGAAGAGCTGATAAGTTGAAAGGTTTTACCCAAGGGAATGATAGTTTGTGGAGATTTGAAGGTCGTATATGTGTACCTACTAGTGGTGACCTTCGAAGGACATTTTGGAGGAAGCCCATAAGAGTCATTTCACCCTCCATCCTGGTGCCACCAAGATGTATCAAGATTTGAAGAAGATGTTCTGGTGGCCTGGATTGAAGAAGGATGTGTGCACATGGGTGAATAAGTGCTTGGTGTGTCAAAAGGTGAAGATTGAGCACCAAAAACCCTCTAGAATGTTGCAACCCCTACCAATCCCCGAGTGGAAGTGGAATAGTATCTCCATGGATTTTGTAATGGACTACGAGGACCCAAGCGAATCATGACGCCATTTGGGTAATAGTGGATCGGTTGACTAAGTCAGCCCACTTTTTACCTATTAAGGTGACTTATTCCTTGGATAGGTTAGCACATTATATATTCAGAAGATAGTAAGGTTACACGGAGACGTCGATGATAATCTATCAGATCCGATATACGTCACGATTTTGGGGAGCCTTTTAGAAGGCATTTGGCTCAAGCTGTGTCTAAGCACGGCTTATCACCCTAAACGGTCAATTGAAAGAACTATCCAAACTTTGGAGGATATGTTAAGGGCATGCGTTTTGGATCAAATAGGGAGTTGGGATAAGTACCTTATTATTGAATTTGCATATAACAACAGTTATCATGCAAGTATTGGTATGGCACCGTACGAGGCCCTCTATGGACGGAAATGTCAATCTCCCTTGTGTTGGTATGAACCCGAGAGCAGAGTTTACTTAACTGATATTGTGAGGGAAACAACGGAACAAATCAAGAAGATTAGGGATAAAATTCTTACGCTCAAAGTCGACAAAAAAACTATGTGAACAAGCGGCGAAAATCGCTAGATTTTCAAGAAGGGACCATGTGTTCCTAAGGATCACCCCACCACATGCATAGGCCAAGCAATGAAAGTAAAGAAATTTAGCCCAGATTTCTTGGCCCATTTGAAATCCTTAGCAAAGTAGGACTAGCTTACCATAGCCCTTCCAGGAGTCTGTCCAACCTTCATGATGTTTTTCATGTATCCCAGTTAAGAAAATATCATTCTGACCCAAGTCATGTACTAAAGCCAGAACATGTACAATTAAGAGATGACCTAACGTTTAACTTGCCACCCACGAGAATCATTGACTGAGGAGTTAAGCAATTAAGAAACAAGGCGTACCCCTGTCAAAGTAGCACGAGGTGAGACTGAAGAATTCACATGGGAGCTGGAATCAACATGCAAGCACAATACCCCAAGCTATTCTCATAGTGAATTTCGAGGGCGAAATTCTTTTTAAGGAGGGGAGTAATGTAACACGGATTTTTATGTCATTTAGAAATTACCGAATTACCTAGGTAATTTTTCATATAATTCTAGACCGAACAATCCTCAATAAAGGAATATAACATTAGAAAAAAGGATAGGAGCAATTCGTGGGAGAGTTGCAAACCACGATTTTCTATACGTGTAAAATGACCAAAATGCCCCTGAGGTTATTTTACTCAGAAAATGAGGATCGTGGGCCCCATCCATCCTCAAGGGGATGTTTTGATGTTAATAAGGGATTGTTTGTGTTATGTGTGTTAATAGAGGAGAAGAATCCTAATTTTGAGCTTCGACGCAAATGACCAAAACGCCCTTGCCGTTTTAACTTGATTTGTGTGCCGACTTAGCCTGAACCTCACTAAAATGTTTTAAAACATGTTTTTAAGCTATGATTAACCATTAGTTAAGCTTGGGTGGTCCTGGGCAATTTTTAAGTAAAATTACCATTTTGTCCCTCTCTTTGTAGTTTTGCGAATTTTGAGATTTTGATTCGTATAGCAAAACCTAAGCAATATTAGGCTCAAATTAAAGGTTATTAGATTCTAATTATTAATCTAGAGTCAAAATTATTTATTTAGATTGATTAGAACTTAAAATTGCTTAAAAACACTCAAATTGCTTACTAATTCACCTAAGCCCTTAATTGCAAATTCTCTAATTTGCAAAGATACCTTACCTACACCTAAATAATACATGGAACACACAAATTTCTCTTCCATGGGCTGTAATGGCTGAAATTATGGAGCCATAATGCATCAGAATATTGCTAAATAATGCACTAAAACAAAATGCCAAAAATGTCACCATGAAACATAATTCCCTAAATTCATACAACTTGTCTTGAATCCATGTTTTCCTCCCTTTGTTCCCTTTGAAATTCCACTAGCCTTCCTCCTCCTTTGTCCATTTATGAGCCTCAAAATCTCTATAAATAGGCATGCTTGAAGGAGTGTTAGAGGCCTTAGTTCATAACTTACACAATTCTAGTTTTAGAAGCACCAAAAGCTTTCTTTCTTCCTCCTCTTGGCTGAAACTTCTTCTCCCATTTTTCAAAGAGATTTTCTTTCATTTCACTCAAGGAAACCAAGTTCTTTTCCTTTCCTTCAAATAAAATTAGGTAGGGAGTTGTCTTTAAGCTTATTTCTATGCTTTGCTAAGTGTTGTTCTTGGTTCAAAATGATGATTTCATGGACTTTCTCTAGCTTTTCCATTTTCTTCTTTCTTTTCCTTGAACATTTCGGCCATAAGGCCTATATGGGAATATGATGATAGCTTGATGATGAGGACCTTGAGTGTTAGTTGTAAATCCATCACAAGTTAGGCCTCTAAAGCTTGAAAATTCCACTTGATGCAAAACTTTAAAGAATTATGTTTTTATGATGTAAAAATAAAGATCTTGAGTTTAGAACTTGAAAGATGTATTTTTCACTTTGTCTTGCTAAGATATATTGGGTTGAATTTATATTTCTCTAAAGTCTTAGAGGAGCTCTAGTAAAGAAATAAAATGAACTTGCATCCATGTTTAAGTTTATGCCTTGCATAACCATGTTTACTTTCTATGTCATCACTAAATTCTCAAGAATGAATAAATGAACTTGCATATTCATGTTTAAATTTCCAAGCTTGCATTTCATGTTTATGTTTCAAGTTGTCACTTAATCTTCAAAGATAATAAAGAGGATGCATCTCATATTTATTTTATGCTCTCACTTTATTTTATAATGGCTAAAAGAATCAACGCATGGCATGTTTATTTTATGTCATCACTTAAAGATCCTAGAGTTCAAAGACTTGCCCAAGTATGACAAGCAAAGTTGGAACCATGGTAATAAAACTCTAAAGCTTCCTTAGATTATGGGAGCCAAAGAATTCATTCTTTAAAAAGTCTTGAGTTTGGAGCTTAATAAGATGTAATAAGAATTCTCTTCTCCCTTCACCGGTCCAGTGGACTACCGGCGTTCTCCTTCTAGATTCTTCTCCCTCCACTGTCCAATGCCCACTACCTCGCTCAGTTGTAACACCATAATATTTAACCCAATACGCCTAAGGACGTACTAAGATTAATTATTAGTCATTACTTCCTTTAAAACCTCTTTTAGAAATTAACTTAGCGGAAAATACAGGTAAATTTTTTTGAAAGGAGACATGTAAAAAAAGTGCGAGCCTTGCGCATGACATATAAACGACGTGAAGCGAAGAATACATAAAACATACAGAACATAAACATAAAGGAACACATCCATCAAGAAAACATGCCTCATCATATTCATTAACATAGTTTAGTACAATACTACAGAAATATAACCGAAACATAAAGTCTTACCCATACTAGTGGGAGAGCTTTAGGACAATAAGAAACATAAAGACAAATACATGGTAATAACCCCAAAAGATACTCCCAGCTAAGACTCCTCCCTCAAGCTATGGAGGACGCTCCTACCCGTCCCTCGGTGGCACGTATCCAATGAACTAGGCAAGCTCTCGGATGCCTGGAGGCGGAAGGATGGGCAGCATTCCCACCACGTGAGGCGCATCCGGACGTCGTGCTAACCTCCGCGTCACCGTCTCCGCTACCCATCCGATGTCCATGGGTACAGGAGGGTGGAACCCTCCGAGAAAGGATGAGAAGGAAGATCCTCTAATGGGTCGGTATCCGAACGTCTCGGGCGAGGCACATACTCCGGGTAACCTTGCACCACTGAAGATGCCGAACGGGCGTGACGCTCCTGCCGTTGGTCGTCCTCTCAAAAATCATGTCGTCGCCAAAGGGGGAGGTCAGAGTGAATCTGAAGCTAGAGACTGGAAAGGCAACGGGTGTCCCATGTATGCAAAAATGCAAATGGCACAACGACCCTCGAAGTGGTAGGATGATGACGATCGGCTTCTCCACGGGTGCATCAACAAAAATCACGACGACGCCATCGATGTTGAAGACGTAACGGAAGGAAGCAGAGAGAGGGTGAGATCTTGCTAAAGAATCTCAGTAGGGAAATCCTCTATCCTAGTGTCATCATTTACGTCCCCAGGAACCTTGGGTTTATTATGAAAAGATTAAGCATGCATTAGTTCATTATGGAGTTTTCGCAAAGGTATTTATCCAAGGTCCATATCTTTTATAAGGATTCTTAATGCATGTATGCAACATAATATTTCATGGATGCATGGCAGTACTTTAGGTAAATCAAACAATTATCAATCAACATATAAGTGGCATGTTACTTTTCTCTTGAACATCTTTCCTTTCTCATACTTGTGACACCAATCATAATAGTAACCGTACCCCTTAAACTAGGCTATGAGCTCATACCTTAACTAGTCGTCACTAGTTCTTACTTATCCTCTTGATAAGCGAATCATATCATAATCATAATCATCATAATCCTGACTCCCAAGAGTACGGGTAGGGGGCCTAAGGATCACCCATCATGGGACTTTTTCCTTCTTCGAAACGCATCGACGGTTAAGACCAGCGACTTTGTCCGCTTTGGCAGGCTAATGTCTATGCCCTCACGGTTTTACCTTCTCTCAGGAGCAGGAGAAGTACGTCTCGGTGTGTCACCTTAAACATCATATATTTTCATTCTTCGAAACGCATCGACTGGTTAAGACCAGCGACTTTGTCCGCTTTGTATGGTTCAACGTCCATACCCCACGGTTTACTTTCTCCTCAGCAGGAGAAATGCATCTCGTCATATAACTTTAAACTTCATATTTCTCAAAAACTTTCTTTTTGTCCCTCAAATTTGACGGAAATTCAATGTAACGACTACACCACGAATTTCCTCAAATTGAGTCTTGTCACATAACTTACATAATGCATGTTATCTCACAAGATCCTTAATCAAGAAAACTTTTCAATCATAACAACATACTTTCTCTAATTCATTTCAATCACATAGTCTCATGCATTATACTCATAATATCCGAAAACATCACAACAGCATATCACAAATCCATATATTCTCATACTCATGATATTAACACATTCATTCATATCACAAGCATACTCACTTGGTCTCATTCTCACATCACACTTCCTATCTCATATTGTCTTATGCTTTGGCCCTTAGGTCTTAAACTTAAGTTCCAATCATTCTAATGCTCATAGTACATCTTTATTCCATTTAAGAGATCATTACTTATAATTCTTACTAAGATTTAGGCTTACTAAAAATTCCAAACAGCATTATGCATTTTGGGCAGAAAATCATCATATGATTACGGGGTTCTAAAATCTTCGTTTTAAACCCTTTTTTAGATCCGTCTTCGCCTACAAGCTTTATAATTAACTCCTAAACCAATCATGAGGGATTCCTACACATATTCACTAATTATAAACCACTTTTCCTCAAATTAATTATGCTGGAACAGAATTGCATTTTTCCAATTCTAAGTGTTCTAGAATTCTCATTTTAAGTCCTTTCTAGTTACTTATTTTTTCCTAACTTCTCTAAAACGTTCCTTACTTCACTCAAGCATAAATGTACACATTTTATCACCTTAAAACAGTTTGTACAGCAGCCAATCAGGGAGGTACAGAACCGAAATGAAACAATCATAAAATCACATGAAATCATGATCTAAAAGCACATAAGTTACTAGTTTTCTCTTGGAATGGTTTTAAGAACTCAAATCTCTTTTAGAACTCAATTTATCTCATTAAAATCATGTAATTATACATGAGGGCAATAGCTAAATTAATTTGCTCATAAAATAGATTTAAAACATATAATCTCATTCATAATGTTCCTTAGGTACTCCTAAGCTTAGAAAAATTCCAAAACATGGCTATGGGCACTTGTGATTAGATGAACTCACACCAAGCCCATCATCATCACCACAAGGCCGAAATGGCTTCATTGAAAAACCAACATTTTCTTAAAACTTTACATTGGATACTTGGGCAAGTCTTTGAGCTCTAGACCATTTAGGTGGTGACATAAATTTAAACATGCTATGCAACTCATTTTACTCTTCTTTTAGAAAATAAAGTGAGAGCATAAAATAAATATGAGGTGCATTCATTTATTATCTTTAGAGTTTAAGTGATGGCGTAAAATATAAACATGATAGACAAGAAAGTAAACATGAAATGCAAGGTTCAATTCTTTATTTTAGTGCGCTAGGCCTCATAGGGTGTTTACCCCAAATCAACAATCAACTTTAAGGTTGAAATAGGTAGGCTTTGAGATTTATTAAGTGATGATGCACATTCTTATTTTAATCTTTAAGTTGCTTAGTGATAGCTTGGAAATAAACATGCTATGCAAAGCATAAAAGTAAACATGAATGCAACTCCTTTTTAATCTTAACTAGAGCTCTTACAAGACTTTAAAGGAACATAAAAACCTCAACCCATTGTGTATCATAAAGCAAGCTTTAGAGTTCTTAGCACCTAGACTTCAAAGAAGCCTTAAGGTTGTGAACCTCATCATCAAGCTCAAGAAAATGATCCTAGTGGCAAAAACCACAACAAACATTCAAAGGACCATTCTAATATTTTTAGCAAACCTTTTTCCTCAAAACCAAAACAAAGAGGCCGAAACCAAGAAGGAAAAGAAATGAAAACTAGAGCTTGAACAAGATAAAAAAAAAAGGAAAACTAAACCTTAGAGGAATGAAAGCCAAAACTTTGAACTTGTAAAGAAAAAGAGAAAACCGAGTTTGTATATGGTCCAAGACCAAGATCCAAGCTTTAGAGGTTTATCCCATGACAAACACCACACTATTTCCATGAGACCTCATCATCAAGCTAAAGTTGTGTTCATAAAATGGCCTCATGGCCGAAAATGCAAGGAGGAAGAAAAAGAGTTTGAAAATAAGAGAAAACTAGAAAATTTTCTCAAAGAAAGTAAAGGAAACTTAAAAGAAAATCCCTACCAAGTGAAATCTTGAAAGCTTTGAAAGAAAGCTTGAGTTTGCAAGGAAATGAGAAGACAAAATCTTCTCTTGGTGAGCAACAAGGATTCGGCCTCCAAAGGTTCTCAAGGAAGATGATTTTTCCTTGAGGATGCAAGCTTGGAAATGGTGAGGTTTGGTGTTTAGGAGGTGTTTTAAGGTATGAGAGTGGTGGTTTGAGGTGGTTTGTGGTGGCTCAAGGTGGTGGTGGTGGTTCTTTGAGGAAGGAAGAAAAAGAACTTAGAGGAAGGGAAAATGAGAGAAAATGAGAGAAAGTGCAAGAAAACTCAACTTAGCAAATGATCAAAAAGGTGTCCAAGCTTTCCAAGGTGTGGTATTTATAAAGAATGAAATGTTGTGGCTGATTTAGGGGGAAGAGCTGGCTGAAATTTTGGCTTTGGGAGGGAAGGAAAATATCTTCTAAAGCTTGTCTTGGAAGCTTGGTTTAAGTCCTAGCTTAGGTGTAGTCAAGTCCTAGCTTTGGCATAGCCTTTTTGGATGAAATTTGAAATCAATATTTGATGGATTTTGGGGGAGGAATTCGGCCAAATCTGGACAGCCAAGAGGGAAGGGAAAAATCATCCATGTAATTGTGGTTTAATGATGCTTTAGGTGTTTCATTAATTAAGGTTTGGGTTAGGAGTTTGTGAGAAAGTGTTTAGGTGTAATAAAGGTTAATTAGGGTCATGAAGGCTTGGTTTAGGGGTGTTCTAATCTAGATTAACAATTTTAAAATCATTCTTTTGGTCAAAAAGGTTGTAGACAAATTTCCTTAATTTAAGGAAATTGGAGAGAAAATACTATTCATTACTTTTTGATTAGTAGTCTTGGATTAAAGAATGAAATTAGAATTTGACTAAGCAATTTTAGTTTCTAATCAACCTTAATAAATCATTTTGACTCTAGATTAATTATCGAAATAAATTAATCTTCGATTAGAGCCTAATATTGCTTAGGTTCGCTGATTACTTCATTAGGCGCACTTACACTGTTCTAGGGGTAAAACGGTAATTTGCACTAAAACTGCTCGGGACCTCTTGGCCGACTAAACATCACTACTCACTCAAAAACATCTTTCCGTACTTCCTGGAAAAGTTCCGGCTCAAACGCGCCTTTACCCGTAAACGCTGAGGGTATTTTGGTCATTTTGAGTGAAAGTTGAAAACGAGATTTTCACCTCGGATATCAAACATTGCATTTACAGTCCCCTTTAAACATTGAGTTGACCCATTCGAGGATGGCCGGGTGCTTGAATTCTGGTAGAAATGACCTCAGGGCATTTTGGTCATTTGCACTCAATACAGGAAATTGGGTATTACACCAGTTTCTTGCATATCATGTTTATAATTCCAAGTTATCACCTTATAAAGACAAGATTAAAATGAGGTTGCATAGCATGTTTATGATTCTAGTTATCACCTAAATCTCTAAAGCTCAAGACTTGCTCCTTTTGTAACACCCCAACTTTTACTGTCATTTAGAATTACCGAATTACCCTAGGTAATTCTTATATAAATTTGAGACCGAACAATCCTCAATAGAGGAATATAACATTAGAAAAAAGGTTATGAGCGATTCCTGAAAGATCGCAAGCCCCGAATTTCTGGACGTGTAAAATGACCAAAATGCCCCGAGGTTATTTTACTCAAAATGAGGATCGTGGGGTTCCCATCCTCAAGGGGATGTTCTGAGGATAATAGGGGATTGTTTGTGTTATGTGTGTTAATAGAGGAGAAGAATCTCAATTTTGAGTTTCAACGCGCGAAATGACCAAAACGCCCCGCCGTTTTAACTCTGATTTGCGTGTTGACTTAGACCGAACCTCACTAAAATGTTTAAAACATGTTTTTAAGCTATGATTAACCATTAGTTAAGCTCGGGTGGTCTCGGGCTATTTTTAAGTAAAATTACCATTTTGTCCCTCTTTGTAGTTTTGCGAATTTTGAGATTTTTGATTCGTATAGCAAAACATAAGCAATATTAGGCTCAAATTAAAGGTTATTAGATTCTAATTATTAATCTAGAGTCAAAATTATTTATTTAGATTGATTAGAACTTAAAATTGCTTAAAAACACTCAAATTGCTTACTAATTCACCTAAGCCCTTAATTGTAAATTCTCTAATTTGCAATGATACCTACCTACACCTACATAATACATGGAACACACAAATTTTATCCTCCTTGGGCTGTAATGCACGAAATTTTGGTCCATAATGCATCAGAAAATTTGTCAAAGAATGCACAAAAACCAAGATATGAAAACAAGGAACCATGAAAACATGATTCCATGTTTTAAGCCACCAAACAAGATGATTTTTCTTCCTTGTTTCCTCCTCAAATTTGGTCAGAATTTCCTCCTCCCTTTGTCCATTTATGAGCCTCAAAATCTCTATAAATAGGCATGCTTGAAGGAGTGTTAGAGGCCTTAGTTCATAACTTACACAATTCTAGTTTTTAGAAGCACCAAAAGCTTTCTTTCTTCCTCCTCTTGGCTAAAACTTCTTCTCCCATTTCTCAAAGAGATTTTCTTTCATTTCACTCAAGGAAACCAAGTTCTCTTCCTTTCCTTCAAATAAAATTAGGTAGGGAGTTGTTTTTAAGCTTAATTTCAAGTATTGATAAGTGTTGTTCTTGGTTAAAATGATGATTTTATGTACTTTCTTCTTGCTTCATATTTGGTTTTCCTTCTCCTTTTCTTCTTGTATATTTCGGCCTTATGGCCTAGATTATGATGAGACCATGGTTTGATGATGAGGTTCTTGAGTGTTGGTTGCAAAGCCTTCACAAGTTAGACCTCTAAAACTTGAAGGTTTCATTAGTTTTCAAAGTTTTGAAGCAACTATGTTTTTATGATAAAGGTCTTGAGTTTAGAACTTGAAAAATATATTAACACTTATGTTTCATTTCTTGTTAAGCTTTGTTTTTAGTTTAAAATGATGTTTAACAATTTTTCATTTCTAGATGACTCTTGAACTTCTTTTCTTGCCATTTGATTTCGGCCCCAAGGCCTAAGAAAGTTTTCTAGGATAGCTTAATAATGAAATCTTTAAAGCTCACTTTGTCTTGCTAAGATATATATTGGGTTGAAATTATAATTCTTTTAAAGTCTTGAAGGAGCTCTAGTAAAGAAATAAAAATGAACTTGCATCCATGTTTAAGTTTATGCCTTGCACATCATGTTTACTTTTAATGTCATCACTAAATTCTCAAGAATAAATAAATGAACTTGCATACCTCATGTTTAAATTTTCAAGCTTGCATTTCATGTTTATGTTTCAAGTTGTCACTTAATCTCTAAAGATAATAAAGAGGATGCATCTCATATTTATTTTATGCTCTCACTTTATTTTATAATGGCTAAAAGAATCAATGCATGGCATGTTTTATGTCATCACTTAAAGATCCTAGAGTTCAAAGACTTGCCCAAGTATCACAAGCAAAGTTGGAACCATGGTAATAAAAACTCTAAAGCTTCCTTAAGATTATGGGAGTCAAAGAATTCATTCTTTAAAAAGTCTTGAGTTTGGAGCTTAATAAGATGTAATAAGAGTTCTCTTCTCCCTTCACCGATCTAGTGTGGACTACCACCTTTTCTAAGATTTCTTCTCCCTCCATTGGTCCAGTGCGGACTACCGCCGCTCCAGTTTCTTGCATCATGTTTATAATTTCAAGTTATCACTTTATAAAGACAAGATTAAAATGAGGTTGCATAGCATGTTTATAATTCTAGTTATCACTAAATCTCTAAAGCTCAAGACTTGCTCCTTTTATCTTAAGTGAAAATTTTAATCATGAACATTCTTTCAATGTATAAAACGGCCTCATGATTGAGGAAGGCCTAAAGTCCTATGACTTCTTTCAATTTTAACAAAAAGAATTAGTTTCTAAAGGAGTTTCGAGGTTTTACAAATATTTTACGATAAACTAGTATCACATGTGTACTTGAAATGTGACTTCAAGCAATTATATGAGGTTCATGATTCGGCCACTAATCTGAGTTTAGTACTACTGTATGATGATGGTTTAATATGTTTGAAGTTGTGATAATTATGGTTTATTGCTAAAGGAATGATTCTATGCATGTTAGAAATAAAACTAGCTTCCTAGAAAACCGTAAAAGCAAGATTTCTAGGACTCTAGAGAATGAAATTTATGCATTCTATCCAGAACCTTTAGTGGCCTTAAGAACCAGATTTTATTATGTTTAGATAAGGGACAATGATTCATAATTGGTTTAGTAATTAATTTTAGCATCATAGGGAAAGCCGGAACGAGAAAGGGTTAAAAACGTAACTTCTAGCACACCAAAACCTTAAGAACAACTTACGTCTATGCTACCCCATATAGTCTAATAATGTTCTTAAGGCTTATAATTGATGGTAATAAATCCCTTAGATGCATAAGTAATTAGTTTGATAATTAAGGTTACCCAATTTTAGAGTTCGGTTATTTAAGGGAGCTTTGCTGTGAGAATTTTAGATGACATCTTTTGATGCTTTGGAATGTCAGTTTATATGATGATGTAATGCCTATTGAGAATTTGATATTATTGAATGATTTCATGGCTTGCATGTTATAGTTGCTATTGCAAACAATGAGAATGTTCATGCATCTTGATGATTATGATATAACATGCTAAGACTTAATGGTGACTTAAACTTATAAGGAAATGATCCTTTGGACCCATCAGACTATAGGTGGTGAAAAGGTGATCTGAGAAAATGATCCTTTAGACCCATCAGACTATAGGTGGTGAAAAGGTGATTCTTGCCCCCTAGCCCGTTCTCTCAAAAGGGTATAGTCGGGATTTTAACTTATCAAAAGGGATAAGTATATGCTAGTGACGACTAGTAAGGTATGAGCTCATAACCTAGATTACTCCCAAAAGGGTGGAGTATAGGGTGGCCCAAGGAAAATAATGATGATGATGACAAGATTTTAAGTCACCTAGGACACTAAAGAAATGAAATATGTGCACTATGTCTTGTGCATAGCTATTATGGTATGATGTTCTTCTGCATAGCATTTATGAGATGATGATGAGAAATATGATATTCTTCTATACATGTTATTATGATATGATGATGAGGAATATGATGTGTTGATGAAAGGAAAAGTTCATTATAAACATGACATGCTAAGTTTATGATGCATTATAAGACGCATGATTAAAACCGACGAACCTCGATAAAGTATATTTTCGAACTTAATAAATCAATCTTAGCATGCTCACTATTTCATAATGAAACTTGAGGTTCCTGGGACGATGATGATGACACAATGCATCATGAGGTGAGTACCCTACTGAGATTCTTTTTATAAGTTTCTTACTCCCTCTATTTTTTTTTCTTTCCATCTCGTCTTCAGAAATAGAAGGAAGTGTTCGTGAATCACGTTGAGGCTTTTACTTGGTAGCTGAACTTGATCCTCTAGTTTCACTCGTATATTTTAGATATCTATCCCTATCCTTGGAGTGTTATTACTAGGTGCCATTAATGGATGTCCTTCCATCCATATATTATTTATGTTTTTTTAGATTGCCTACACCTAGTCTTATTCTGTTGGTAGGCAAACTATCTATGTGTTATGTAATTATGGATGTTATATGATGGAGCCAATATGATGTGTTTTTCATGCTATATCTGCACGTTATTCACTTTATTTCGATTATTGTTCACGTTATGTACGGCTCACGTTTTCAATTATGTTTTAAAAAAAATGGCTCGTAATTTCACTAAGTATTTTCAAAGTATGATGAAAGAACTGAAGCAAAGAGTAAAGTCTAGTAATTAATCAGATACAATCTAGGTGTATTAGGTTAATTATTAGGGTGTTACATTTTGGTATCAGAGAGTTTAATTCTTAAGCTTGGGGATTGGACTGGCTATGCTTCTAAAGCATACTACGTTAGAAATCTCATGTGTATATGTTTATCATTAGGATGAGCTTGAGGATTTGAGATGCATGACGCTATGTTGCACGTGCCATGGTAACTTGCTCACTTTGCATGGAATGTTGAGCCTGATCACCTCAGTGTTGCTATTTTGTGTGTATAGGGACCAATGGCACGTCGACAACAGACTAGGAACGCGATATAATAACCAGAAAATGCCCCTGAGGTTATTCTAGAAATGAGGATCGTGGGCCCGACCGTCCTCAAGGGGATGTTTTGAGGATAATAGAGGATTGTTTGTGTTATGTGTGTTAATAGAGGAGAAGAATCTCAATTTTGAGTTTCGATGCGCGAAATGACCAAAATGCCCCTACGCGTTTTAACTCCGATTTGCATGCCGACTAGCCCAAACCTCACTAAAATGCTTTAAAAGGTGTTTTTAATCTATGATTGGCCATTGGTTAAGTTCGGATGGCCCCCAAGTTTTGAGTGAAGTTACGATTTTGCCCCCGTCTTTGTGCAGTTTTGCAAATTTTGAGATTTTTGATTCGTCTAGCAAAACATAAGCAATATTAGGCTCAAATTAAAGCTTATTAAATTCTAATTATTAATCTAGAGTCAAAATTATTTATTTGGATTGATTAGAACCCAAAATTGCTTAAAAACACTCAAATTGCTTACTAATTCACCTAAGCCCTTAATCGTAAATTCTCTAAATTGCAAGAATACCTAGCTACACCTACATAATACATGGAACACACAAATTTTATCCTCCTTGGGCTATCATGCACGAAATTATATGGCCTAATATGCATCAGAAATTTGTCAAACTTGGCACAAAACTCAAGATATGAAAACAAGGAATCATGTTTCATGATTCCATGTTTTAAGCCACCAAAAATGAAAATGATTTTCCCTCCCTTTGTCCTCCCTAAAATCAGCCACCCATGCCTCCTCCATTTGTCCATTCATGAGCTCCAAAATCTCTATAAATAGGCATGCTTAAGGAGTCTTAGAAGCCTTGCTCATAATTGCACAATTTCTAGTTTTTACAAAGCACAAAAACTTTCTTTCCTCCTCCCCTTGGCTTCTTCTTCAATTTCTCAAAGAGATTTTCTTTCATTTCACTCCAAGAAACCAAGTTCTCTTCCTTTCCTTCAAACCACATTAGGTAAGGAGTTGTCTTTAAGCTTATTTATATGTTTTGCTAAGTGTTGTTTTTGGTTCAAAATGATGATTTCATGGACTTTCTCTAGTTTTTCCATTCGGTTTTCTTCTTTCTTTTCCTTTGAACATTTCGGCATAAGGCCTATATGGGGATATGATGATAGCTTGATGATGAGGACCTTGAGTGTTGGTTGTAAATCCATCACAAGTTAGGCCTCTAAAGCTTGAAAATTCCACTTGATGCAAAACTTTAAAGAATGATGTTTTTATGATGTAAAAATAAAGATCTTGAGTTTAGAACTTGAAAGATGTATTTTTCACTTTGTCTTGCTAAGATATATATATTGGGTTGATATTATATGTCCCTAAAAGTCTTGGAGGAGCTCTAATAAAGAAATAAAATGAACTTGCATCCATGTTTAAGTTTATGCCTTGCATAACCATGTTTACTTTCTATGTCATCACTAAATTCTCAAGAATGAATAAATGAACTTGCATATTCATGTTTAAATTTCCAAGCTTGCATTTCATGTTTATGTTTCAAGTTGTCACTTAATCTTCAAAGATAATAAAGAGGATGCATCTCATATTTATTTTATGCTCTCACTTTATTTTATAATGGCTAAAAGAATCAACGCATGGCATGTTTATTTTATGTCATCACCTAAAGATCCTAGAGCTCAAAGACTTGCCCAAGTATGACAAGCAAAGTTGGAAAATGGTAGTATCACTTTCAATTTCCTTAAGATTATTGGAGTTAAAGAATTCATTCTTTAAGAAGTCTTGAGTTTGGAGCTTAATAAGATGTAATAAGAATTCTCTTCTCCCTTCACTTGTGCGGACTATCGCCACTTGGTTTCTAAGATTCTCTTCTCCCTCCATGGTCCAATGCGGACTACCGCTTCAGTTTCTTGCATCATGTTTATAATTCCAAGTTATCACCTTATAAAGATAAGATTAAAATGAGGTTGCATAGCATGTTTATGATTCTAGTATTACCTAAATCTTTAAAAGCACAAGACTTGCTCCTTTTATCTTAAGTGAGAATTTTAATCATGAACATTCTTTCAATGTATAAATTGACCTCATGATTAAGGTAGGCCTAAAGTGATTTTTAAATAGCTACTGAGTTGGTTCTATAATTTCTTTCAAGATTACCAAAAAGAATTAGTTTCTAAAAGAGTTTTAAGGCTTTGAAATGATGTTACGAGAAACTAATATCTTGCATGTACTTAAAATGAGATATTAAGCAATTATGTGAGGTTCATGATTCAGCCACGGATCTAAGTTTAGTACTACTGTATGATGATGGTTTAATATGTTTGTAGTTGTGATAATCATGGTTTATTGCTGAGGGAACGATTCTATGCATGTTAGAAATAAAACTAGCTTCCAGAAAAACCGTAAAAGCAAGATTTCTAGAACTCTAGAGAATGAAATTTATGCGTTCTGTCCAAAACCTTTAGCAACCCTAAGAACCAAGTTCTATTATGTTTAGATAAGGGAGAATGATTCATAATTGGTTTAGTAATTAATTTTAGCACCATAAGGAAAGCCAACACAAGACCAGAGGGAGTATTGGAAGATGTTCTTCAGATAAATGATTTAATATTCCCTATTGATATTTTTGTGCTTGTGATGGAAAATGACACCAATGCCAGCCACCATACATTGATCTTAGGTAGACCATTTTGAAAACTACTAAGACCATGATTGATGTTCATGCTAGCACATTACCCATGGTGTGTGGGACATTAAATTGCAATTTAACTTATCTGATGCTATGAAACATCCCTATAAGGAAACACTCGTGTTTGGCATTGATGTCATTAACTCTTTAGTTGATGATGTTTGTGGTAATTTGCATTGGAAGGATCCAGATCCCCCCTCTCCACTTTTCTTCTTCCATGGGATATGATACACCTATTATTTTAGAACGTCCTAAGTTTTCACAAGGTACACCACCCAACTAGCAGTCATTATCAGTTTGCCAGGTGCTCCATGACCAACCCATGTTGGGTAGAAGCCCTGAGGGCAGTGGATCTTACTACATGAACCCTGGGCAAAACTGATGGCTAGAAGGCCAAAGTCTAGATGGAAGAGACCATTCTTGGTTACTGTGCACACCCGATGGTGCAATTGAGTTGGAAAATTCTAGGATGACTTGATGTGACATTGAAGGGCACTAGCTGATGCACCTCTATAAGACCTCCACGGATCTAAGGGCTTAGTTGGCTTATCTTTGGGTTGAAACTGCACACTCTCCATAAGGGTCCTGACTCCAACTTAGGGATATTAAAGTAAAGTGCTTGGTAGGACACAACCCACTGTTTTTCTTTACCTTTCTCTTTTACTTTTCTACATTTTAATTTGTCATTTTTTGTTTGAATTCTTGTATCATGTTTATTTCGTTTTTGTTCTACACCATTCTTTTGGCACCCTAGAGGTCATATGCATAGGCTCACACCAAATGCACTATATTGATGTAACGCCCAATTTTTACTGTCATTATCGAATTACCCTAAGCAATTCTTACATAAAATTCGAGACCGAACAATCCTCAATAAAGGAATATAACATTAGAAAGAGGTTATGAGCGATTCGTGCAAAAGTCGCAAACCCCGAATTCTGTACGTGTAAAATGACCAAAATACCCCTAGGTTATTTTACTAGAAAATGAGGATCGTGGACCCCATCCGTCCTCAAGGGGATGTTTTGAGGATAATAGGAGATTGTTTGTGTTATGTGTGTTAATAGAGGAGAAGAATCTCAATTTTGAGTTTGATGGCGAAATGACCAAAACGCCCGCGTTTTAACTCTGATTTTGTGCCGACTTGAGCTTGAACCTCACTAAAATGTTTTAAAAGATGTTTTTATGCCATGATTGACCATTGGTTAAGTCGAATGGTCCCGTTTTGAGGAAGATTACCGTTTTGCCCCCTTTGTGCATTTTGAGGATTTTGAGATTTTCGATTCGTACGAAACTTAAACAATATTAGGCTCTAATTAAAGGTTATTAAATTCTAATTACTAATCTAGAGTCAAAATTATTTATTTAGATTGATTAGAACCTAAAATTGCTTAAAAACACTCAAATTGCTTACTAATTCACCTAAGCCCTTAATTGTAAATTCTCTAATTTGCAAAGATACCTACCTACACCTACATAATACATGGAACACACAAATTTTATCCTCCTTGGGCTATAATGGCCGAAATTATATGGCCTAATATGCATCAGAAAATTTGTCAAACTTGGCACAAAACTCAAGGTATGAAAACAAGGAATCATGTTTCATGATTCCATGTTTTAAGCCACCAAAAATGAAAATGATTTTTCCTCCCTAAAATCAGCCACCCATGCCTCCTCCATTTGTCCATTCATGAGCTCCAAAATCTCTATAAATAGGCATGCTTAAGGAGTCTTAGAAGCCTTGCTCATAATTGCACAATTTCTAGTTTTTACAAAGCACAAAAACTTTCTTTCCTCCTCCCCCTTGGCCAAAACTTCTTCTTCAATTTCTCAAAGAGATTTTCTTTCATTTCACTCCAAGAAACCAGGTTCTCTTCCTTTCCTTCAAACCACATTAGGTAGGGAGTTGTCTTTAAGCTTATTTCTATGTTTTGCTAAGTGTTGTTCTTGGTTCAAAATGATGATTTCATGGACTTTCTCTAGCTTTTCCATTCGGTTTCTTCTTTCTTTTCCTTTGAACATTTCGGCCATAAGGCCTATATGGGAATATAATGATAGCTTGATGATGAGGACCTTGAGTGTTGGTTGTAAATCCATCACAAGTTAGGCCTCTAAAGCTTGAAATTCCACTTGATGCAAAACTTTAAAGAATGATGTTTTTATGATGTAAAAATAAAGATCTTGAGTTTAGAACTTGAAAGATGTATTTTTCACTTTGTCTTGCTAAGATATATATATTGGGTTGATATTATATGTCCCTAAAAGTCTTGGAGGAGCTCTAGTAAAGAAATAAAATGAACTTGCATCCATGTTTAAGTTTATGCCTTGCATAACCATGTTTACTTTCTATGTCATCACTAAATTCTCAAGAATGAATAAATGAACTTGCATTCTCATGTTTAAATTTCCAAGCTTGCATTTCATGTTTATGTTTCAAGTTGTCACTTAATCTCTAAAGATGATAAAAGGTTGCATCTCATATTTATTTTATGCTCTCACTTTATTTTATAATGGCTAAAAGAATCAACGCATGGCATGTTTATTATTATGTCATCACCTAAGAATCCTAGAGCCCAAAGACTTGCCCAAGTATCACAAGCAAAGAAATAAGGTTCTTGGAACCATAATAATAAGAACTCTAAAACTCATTTTCAATTTCCTTAAGATTATTGGAGTCAAAGAATTCATTCTTTAAGAAGTCTTGAGTTTAGAGATTAATAAGATGTAATAAGAATTCTCTCTTCACCGGTCCAGTGAGGCTCCGCCGTTCAGCTTTTTATTTTTCTTTTATTAAGATTCTCTTCTCTCCACTTGGTCTAGTGCGGACTACCACCGCTCCAGTTTCTTATTTATTTCAAGCTCTTGCATCATGTTTATATTTCCAAGCTTGCATAATCATATTTATATTTCAAGCAGATCACCTTAATTCGTGAATATAATAATATGGACCTACATCATGTTTAAATTTCAAGTCTTGCATATTATGTTTATAATTCCAAGTTATCACCTTATAAAGACAAGATTAAAATGAGGTTGCATAGCATGTTTATGATTCTAGTTATCACCTAAATCTATAAAGCTCAAGACTTGTTCATTTTATCTTAAGTGAGAATTTTAATCATGAAGATTCTTTCAATATATAAATCGGCCTCATAATTAAGGTAGACCCAAAGTGATTTTAAATAGCTACTAATTTAGTTCTATAATTTCTTTCAAGATTAACAAAAACAATTAGTTTCTAAAAGAGTTTTAAGGCTTTGCAAAGATTTTACGGGAAACTAGTATCTTACATGTACTTAAAATGTGATTTTAAGCAACTATGTGAGGTTCATGATTCAGCCACTATCTAAGTTTAGTACTACTGTATGATGATGGTTTAATATGTTTGTAGTTGTGATAATCATGGTTTATTGCTGAGGGAATGATTCTATGCATGTTAGAAATAAAACTAGCTCCCAGAAAATCGTAAAAGCAAGATTTCTAGAACTCTAGAGAATGAAATTTATGCGTTCTGTCCAAAACCTTTAGCAACCCTAAGAACCAGGTTCTATTATGTTTAGATAAGGGAGAATGATTCATAATTGGTTTAGTAATTAATTTTAGCACCATAAGGAAAGCCGGTAACAGAAAGGGTTAAAAATGCAACTTCTAGCACACCGTGAAGCCTTAAATATAACTTGCTGCCTATGCTGTCCCATATAGTTTAATAATGTTCTTAAGGCTTATAATGAATGGTAATAATGATAATGAATCCTTTAGATGCATGATTAATTAGTTTGATAATTGAGGTTACCAATTTTAAAGTTTCGATTGTTTAGACTTTTTTTGTAAGAATTTATGATGATGGTTCTTTGAAGTTTGAAATGATAAGTCTATGTAGTGATTTGATGCTTATTAAGTATTTGATATCATTGAATGATTCATGCTTGCATGTTATAGTTGCTGTTGCAAACAATGAGAATGTTTATGCATCCTAATGATTATGAATTGAGAGTTGTATTATGATATAACATGCAAAGATTTAATGGTGACTTAAATTTATATAAGAAAATGATGCATTTGGACCCATTAGACTATAGGTGGTGAAAAGGTGATTCTTGCTCCCTAGCCTTTTCTCTCAAAAGGGTAAAGTCGGATTTTAACTTATCAAAAGGGATAAGTATATGCTAGTGACGACTAGTAAGGTATGAGCTCATAACCTAGATTACTCCTAAAAGGGTGGAGTATAGGGTGGCCCAGGAAAATGATGATGAAAATAACTTTAAGTCACCTAAGAAACTAAGTAAATGCATTATGTGAATATGATGTTCTGCTATGCATAGTATTTATGAGATGATGATGAGAAATATGATGTTCTGCTATGCATAGTATTATGAAATGATGATGAGGAATATGATGTGGTTTTATGCATAACTATGTTATTATATATGAAAGGAAAAGTTCATTATAAATATGACATGCTAAGTTTATGTTGCATTATAAGACGCATGATTAAAACCGACAAATCTCAAAGTATATTTTCGAACTTAATAAATCAATCTTAGCATGCTCACTATTTCATAATAACCCCGAGGTTCTTGAGGACGATGATGATGACACGATGCATATGAGGTAAGTACTCCGAGATTCTTTATAAGTTTCTCACTCCCTCTTCTTTTCTTTCCATCTCGTCTTAGAAAGTGATGGTGATATTCGTGATTCCCATTGATGCTTTCACCTGGTATATACTTGATCTGGTGAACCAGCTTATTATCCTTGAGGAGCATATCGCTAAACTTTGCGCATGAGCTTGGATATCTATTCCTATCTCTAAAGTATTATTAGTAGGTGCCGTTAATGGATATTTTTCCATCCATATACTATTTATGTTGGTTTGATTGCCTACACCTAGCTTAACTCGTTGGTAGGCAAAATATCTATATGTTAAGTAATTATGGATGTTATATGATGGAGCCAATGTGATGTGATGTGATGTATTTAAATTCTAATATGTCTTTTTATATTCCGCTGAATCGTTCACGTTATGTGCAGTCACGTTTTCAATTATGTTTTAAAAAAAAATGGCTCGTAATTTCACTAAGTATTTTTAAAATATGATTAAAAAACTAAAGCAAAGAGTAAAGTCTAGTAATTAATCAGATACAACCTAGGTGTATTAGGTTAATTATTAGGGTGTTACAATTGACATGCTTGGCATTGACTTTATTTTGCATTGCATGCTTGGTGGATTCACTACGTTGCTGGATTGAGTATGTAACATCCGATTTTTATATTCGAGTGCAAATGACCAAAATGCCCCTTAGGTCATTTTTACTCCTGATTCAAGGACGGTTGCCCGGAGTCCTCGAATGGGTCAACTCAATGTTTGAAGGGGTTATAACTGTTATGTTTGATATCGAGGTGAAAATCTCGTTTTAAACTTTCGACTCAAAATGACCAAAATACCTCTGCTATATCCTACATGGGAAAAGGTGTCGTTTGAGCCCAGAACTTTTCCAGGAAGTTTGGAATGATGTTTATGAGTGATATTTGATGTTTAGTTGGCCAAGGTCCTGGCATTTAGTGCAAAATTACCATTTTGCCCCTAGAACAGTGTACAGTGAGCCTAATGACGCAATTAAGCAAACCTAAGCAATATTAGGCTCTAATCGAAGATTAATTTATTTCGATAATTAATCTAGAGTCAAAATAATTTATTAAGGTTAATTAGAACCTAAGATTGCTTAGTTAAACTCTAATTGCATTCTTTAATTCAAGATTCCTAGTCATGGAATCTTGAATAGTGTTTTCTCTCCAATTCCTTAAATTAAGGAATTGTGCCATACCTCATTTGACTAAGAAAATAAATTTAATTTGTTAATCTAGTATGACCACTCCCTAATCAAGTCTTGACAACCTTAATTAGCCAATTACCTCACCTAAACACTTTCTTACAACTCCTAACCAAAACCTTAATCAAAGAAACACCTAAACACATAACTAACCCACAATTAAATGAACTAATTTTTCTCTTTCTTGGCCTTAAGTGGCCGGCCACTACTCCCCCTTTTTGCCCATCATGTGTTGACTCATTCACACTCTAAAGGCCATGCCTACACCATGCCTTAAGCCATGCCTCACCATGCCTTCAACCATACTTACAACCATACCTTTGTAAGAGATATTTCCTCCCTCCTCCTCTCCAAAATGGCGCCGGTTCCCCTCCCCCTTAGAAGCCTCAATGTTGAAAATTTCTATAAATACCAAGCCTTGATGAACCTTGTCACACTTTGGTTCATTTGTTAAGTTTACACTTCTTGCAAAAATTCTCTCAATTCCTCTCAAATTCCCTCACATTGGCCGAATTCTTCCTCCAAGTTTCAAGAGGATTTTCTTCTCATTTCATCAAGAAAACAAAGCTTCCTTTCATCTATCTCAAAGACTTCCTTAGGTAGGGGTTTATTTTCCAAGTTTTGTGTGCTTCCTTTAAGGAAGAGTTCTAGTGTTTCTCTTGGTTTTCTTAAGTTCTTCTTCTCTCTTTATTTTCGGCCTAGAGCCTTTGTTGAGAAAAACTTTGGCTTGATGATGAGGTTTCAAGATAATGGACTTGTGATGCCATGTGAGAAACCTCTAAAGCTTGAAACAACTTGGTCTTGGACCATACATGCTTGTGTTTCTTTCTTTTCCTTGGTTTTATTTTCTTTTTTTTTTCAGTTCCTTTCCTTTTTCCCTTGAATGATTTCGGTTTCCTTTTCCTTTGTTTGAACAAAGTTTGCTAAAATATTGAGTAGATCACAAAAGTTTTGTTAAAGAAAATTAATTACATGTTTTCAAAGAGCTCTAAGCTTACCCTTGCCAACCTTAAAGTTGGTCGGCGTTCTAAGAGTTTACTCTAGATTGAAGCCCATGAGCAATAAAATAAAGAATATGAGTAGTTTTATTTATGAAGTTTTGTTGAGTGTTGATGTTTTCGTCTTAGTCCACACTCATGAGCTTGATGATGAAGTTCAAACCAAAGTCTTCTTTGAAGATTTGGTGCTAAGAACTCTAAAGCTCATCCCCCATTTGTTCAAAATACATGTTGGGTTAGGCTAGTAATGTTCCTCTAAAAGTCTTGCAAGAGCTCTAGTAAAGATAAAACAAGTTGCATTCATGTTTAAGTTTATGTCTTGCATAGCATGTTTATTTTAATGCCATCACTAAACTCTCAAGAACAACTAAGTGAACTTGCATTATCATGTTTACTTTCCCAAGCTTGCATTTCATGTTTACATTTCAAGTCATCACTTAAGCTCAAAGATAATAATGAAGTTGCATCTCATATTTATTTTATGCACTCACTTTATTTTATAAAAAGTAAAATAAGTGCATTGCATGTTTAAGTTTATGTTATCACCTAAATACCCTAGAGCTCAAAGACTTGCCCTAAGTATCTTCAAAGGGAAACTTTAACCAAAAAAAAAAAATATGGATGTGTTTTAGTATGATACAATGAATGGTTTGATTTTGTAAAATGTAAGGATGATTTCAGGAAAATGTTGGAAAAATGTTTTATGAGGTCTCAAGGTGTTAAATAGTTTGGAATGTGTTAAAAATCATGTTTTCTCAAATTTCAGGTTTGGTAATCGATTAACAGCTATGTAATCGATTACCAGAGTGGTTTTTCGAAGGGTTTTTGGTGGTAATCAATTACCATACAATGTAATCGATTACCAAGGCTGTTCTTCATGCCCAAAATCGGTTCAAAACCATGTAATCGATTACACCAATTTCTTCATTTTCCAAGAAAGGTTTAACCCTAGGTAATCGATTACCATCCTATGTAATCGATTACCTGGTTGTTTTGAACCCAGAATAAAATTTAGTCTGATAATCGATTACCAAGAACATGTAATCGATTACCATAACACCCTTTTTGCTCATGAAATTATTCCAAGAGAAAGACTAGTAACTCGTATGCACTTATAACATGATTTTATGTGATTGTGCGTGATGCATAATTTTGGGTTTTCTATCTTGTTGGCCACTGTATGAATTCTATTTCGAGGAGTTAGAATGCGTAAGATTATGTTTGAGAGAAGTGAGGTACGATGTTGAAGTTAGGAAAGGCTAAGTAGATAGAAAGGTTTGAGAACTAAAGATCTTAACACCCTTAGACACGAGAATAATGATAACTTTTGTTCTAGCATAATTGAGCTTAAGGAAGATGAACCATAATTAGTGTTTATGCCTAGAAGTTGAACCTAGGATCTTACAAGAGAGAACTTAGAAAAGGTTTAAGGTGTAGATCCTAGAATCCCCCATAGTCAAGTAATGAACATGATGTTTAATCTATACGATGCTGATTGGATGATTAGTGAACATAAATGTTATAAAGAACTATAGGTAATGATCCCTTAGGTGTTATAGAATCCATAATAAAGGTTAGAATAATTGGAAATTAGTTAAGACCCTAAGGACCAAAGCATATGACACCATGAGGTAGGAAGTATGATGTAAGAATGAGACCAAGCGAGTGTGCTTATGTTATGTATAAATGTGTTAATAACATGAGTTTGATAACATGAGGGTTCATGGTGTGTTGTGATGATGATTTTGGTATGTTGTTGGCATAATGCATGAGACCATGTGATGTAGATGAAACAAAGAAAGTATGCTTTCATGATTGAAAGGTTTATTTGATTGAGGAATCTATGAGACAACATGTATTATGTGAATTATGTGCATGACTCAAATTGAGGAAATTCGAGCGGTTGCCATGCCGGAATTTCCATCAAATTTGAGAGACTTAAGAAAGTTTTAAGATGTTTAATGTGACACACCGAGACGTACTTCTTCCGCTTCCTGAGGAGAAGGTAAAACCGTGAGGGCATCGACATTAGCCTACCAAAGCGGACAAAGTCGTTGGCTTAACCGTCGATGCGTTTCGAAGAAGGAAAAAGTCCCATGATGGGTGATCCTTAGGCCCCCTACCCGTACTCTAGGAGTCGGGATTATGATGATTATGATTATGATTCGCTTATCAAGAGGATAAGTAAGAACTAGTGACGACTAGTTAAGGTATGAGCTCATAGCCTAGTTTTAAGGGTGCGGTTACTATTATGATGTTTGGTGTCACAAGTTTGAAGAGAAGGAATGATATTCAAGAGAAGTTACATGCCACTTAAATGTTGATTGATTATTGTTTAGTTTGCCTAAAGTATTGTCATGCATTCATGATTTTGCTATGCTGCATACATGCATTAAGATTCATCATAAAAGACACGGACCTTGGATAATGATCTCTATGAAAAACCTTATAATGAACCCTTGCATGTTTAACCTTTTCATAATAAACCCAAGGTTCCTGGGACGTAAACGATGACACTAGGATAGAGGTTTTCTTGAGATTCTTTAGCAAGATTCTCACCCTCTCCTGTTTCCTTTCCGTTACGTCTTCAGACATCGATGGCGTCGTTCGTGATCTTCATTGACCCGCCCACTTGGGAGGTGCACTATGACCCCGAGCATCAGTCTTACCACTTCCAGGGTCATTGTGAGGTGCGCGTTTTTGTGTACGTGGACGCCCGTTTGCTTTCCCCGTCTCCAGCTATTGCTTTGATCCGACTTCACCTTTTGGCGAGATCTGATCTTTGAGAGGACGCGACCCGAGACGAGCAAACCCGTCGTGCCCGTCCTTCTTCATCGGTGGTACACCGGATACCCCGAGTATGTTCCCCATTCTCGATCGGAGGCCGATCCTTCGGAGGGCTGTTCCCTTCGTTCTCAATGGATCTCCTGCAGGAGCAAGGACACTCACCAGCCGAGGCATGCGAGGCGTGTTCGACAGCCGAGAGCAACCACGTCGTGGAGGCCACGCCGTTCCCTCGATTCCCATGCCTAGATCTCCGCTTTGTTGGGCTACATTCGAGGAGCTCCGTCAGTTCATGGGCTACATCTCCCCATCCGAGGATCAGCGTCATCAGGAGGCGTGGAGGGTGAGGGTAGTGATAGTTGGGAGTCTTATCTTTTGGGGATTTACCATGTACCCTTTTATTTTCCTTTCCGTTTATGTATTTCCAGTTTCTAGTACCTGCAAGCTCTGCCCACATATATGGGTAAGACTTTATGCATTCCCTTTATATTTTCCAGGTTATGTACTAAACTATGTTAATTAATGTTATGAAGAATGTTTTCATGATTGAGGTGTTCTTTATTGCTTTTGTCTTGTATGATTTATTTGCTCTTCCGCTTTATGTTTCGTTTATGTCATACACGAAGGCTCGCACTTTGTTTTACATATTCCTTTTTTTAAAAAAAAATTATCTATTTTTCGCTAAGTTATTTTACAAATGATGTTCAAAAGGAAGTAATAACTAATAGTTAATCTTAATACGTCCTAGGCATGTTAGGGTTAAATATTAGGGCGTTACAGAGTACATATACTTTTACTTGTGAGATTTTGAGCCTCTTCATTGGACTATCATGTGCCATGCTTATTTGTTCATGTGTGTTTGCCTCTTTGGATTTGCATTCTAGAACTTGCTTAGGGTCTTGTTTAAAAATATGGTTTTCATGTGCATGCTTGAATATGATTAAGGAATTTTTCTTATTTTTAGCCAATTGCCCGTATAACTAACCTTTGCATGTTACCATTGTTTAGCCTCTTTGAGCCTTATTGCCCATTCTTTTGTTTTAGCACATCCTTAGCCAAAAGTGAAAACCATGAAAAATCCTAACCTTTTAGGCTTAGGAGAAGCAATTGTGCATTTTTTTTATATGTGCTTGAGATACACCAGAGCATGAGGATATGCTTCAATTTAAGTGTGGGGAAGAACAATGTGTACACCAAATTCAACAAATGGCACACCAAGAACTAAAAAAAAAAGAAAAGCAAGGTTGATTGAAAAAAAAATTCTAGAATAGTTTGGGCTGAAGGTGTGCCACATGCAAAAGAAAGGCATGTGATTGTGTTAAGTTGGACCAAGTATCCCTTTAGGCACTTGTGCTCTAAGTGTATGCATTTGCTCTCCTTTGACTTGAGGTTTAGCCCATTGGCCTATATATTTATCCACCTTCAACCAAGCCCCATTACAACCAAAGGTAAGTCCTCTTGATTCAATATGCATGTGTATGTGATAAAATGGAGAATAAAACCCGTGGCAAGCCTATGGTAATGCATTTTCATTTAAGGTGATTGAGTGTGCATCATAACCCCAAACATTTGAGTGAATAAGTGGCAAACACTGACCTTGGGAGGATTTTTGTACAAGGTCCATGCATCATACGTGGATTATAGCATTTGTGCTATGTTCTTGTTCATACCTTGCTTGTTGTAGTTTTCTTAATTATTGGTGTGAAAACTTACTATTGTGTCTCTAGGTTCATTGGATTGGTGTATTGTTATTTAATTTCATGCATCATGCACTTTTAGTTTTAGGAGTCTAGTGTAGTCATTGTATACTATTTCTCATCCATGCCTTGGTTTGATTTTAGTTTCACATGAGGACATATGAAAGCTTAAGTGTGGGGAAGTTTGATAAAGGGCATTTATGCCACTTATCTTACTATAAAACTTTAGCTTTGTGCATGACTTTTATTGTGTTGTTAATATAATTAATTAGGATTTTGATTTATTTCTCATTGTGTGATTTTAATAGAATTATTGGCTTTTGCATTGATTTTGAAATAATTTGTAATTACACCCTTGTTTTAACTTGTTTCTTTTAGTATGGTTTTGTGCATAGGAGTTTTGAATCAAGTGCAAAATGTCAAGAACAAGGATGGGAACCCTTTGGAAGAAGCTTGGAGCAAAAGGAATAAAAGCCGTAGAAGCTCACGTTCGGGTGCTGGAGTGCTCATTTAGCATTGCAATCCTCTGGAGAGAAACTTCCATTAATTTTTGGGCATCATCATTCTGTGAGCACTACAATGGCCATTTAGCACTTGGAGCGCTAGTGCAATAGTGGACTGAATAGCTCATTAATCTATTTTTGGGCCCACTTTGGCCCATTTTTAGAAGCAGTATTTAAGCAATTGTTACAGACTCTTATCAAAGCTTTTGACTCACATTTAGGTTACCACTTTTAGTTGCTATTATTCTCTCTACATCTCTCTCTTCTTCTTCCATTGGTGAAGGTGCTCCGTCTTGGAGATTGTGGCAAGGATTATTACTATTATTTTCAAGTTCTTTTATCTTTGTTGTTGTAATCCTCCAAAGATGCAAGAGTAGATTTCTTTACTAGTGTGGGGATTTCCAAATGCATTGGGATGCCATTTGAAACCCTTTGTTTATATTGAATGCATTGGTTTTCTTAATGTTCTGTAGTTTCTATTCCTTTAATTATTGTGGTGATTGCTATAATCTTTATTGGAATAACTAAATTGCGATCATCATTTAGGGAAACCTTTTGGGCATAAATTGATAGATCTATTAGTTTATGTTTGAGGGAGAACATTAGAATTAACTTTCTGATTGGCATTAGGTTATAGCAATTGGTTCATTAAATCAATGTGGTTTCCAAATAAATTAGGATCTCATTTATTAGTTATTTACATTGGTTAAATTCTAGAGGTCAATTGATCAATAGTATAATTGCTAGTAATTTATTACTAATAGACACCAATGGGTTCAATATTTGGTCAATGATAACTAATTCCAATCCTAGGAATATCTTGCACTAGTGCCTTATCTATTATTGCTATTATCTTGTTGCTATTATCTTTCAATTTAAATTATTTGCTTTAATTTTCAAAACCCCCATCTTCCCAACTAAGTATTGAAGTCTCCTTGAGAGACAACCTAGGTTGTGCTCTTTACGACATTTTTTGTGCAACTTAGCATTTTATAAATTTTTAATTTATTTGTGAGTCGTGACAACTCGCAACACTCTTCAGTTGTAAAGAATTAAAAGTTAGTGGAACTCTCAAGCGGTTTGCTTGAAGACTAGATGTAGGCCGTAAGAGGTGATGAACCTATAAATCAAGTTTGCATCTTTCTTCCCTTAATCTTTTACTTTATTCCAAATTTAAATTTTTCATCTTTATCATTCTTATTAATACCGATAATTCTTGTAATTTCTCCATTAAACAAGTTCTATTTGAGTAATCTACAATATTTGTATATTTTCTATAGTCATTTTGCTGCATGTATAATTTGAGTACATAAAATTGAATTATTTCTTAAATTTGAAATAGTTTTCAAATCACCCAATTCACCCCATATTGGGTGATGTTGCCATGACTAATAGTTTCTTGGAAATATTCATGTGGATCTAACTCTGTTAAATTAACATCTAAACATATTGGGCATTTTTTCTCTTTTTCCTAGGGGATGATGGTTCTGGTTGCTCTTGAGTTGTTGTTGATTTGTTTTGAACACATGAATCTACGTAGCACTGCCTTGCTTCCTTTTGATCAACATGAATTACACCAACGCTGACCAAGAGAGGAAACTTCATGGTTAAATGGCAGTGGTGTAACACCCTTCCTGCTATAAAGCTATGCTTAAGTCATAACCTTATAGTGAGTGGTTGTTACTTTCTAACTTTGCTTGGTCTTAGAGGTGTGTGTGTGTGTGTGTGTATATATATATATAAATATGAGCTTGCTTTTCATGACAAACATAAAACGCGTTCTCTAAGTCACTAAATTTGAACCTAAATTATAGGTTGTAATAAATAGCAATACAACTTAATCGTATTTTACAATGGCAAAACAATCATATACATAGCTATATTAACCCTTACCCTGGTTCACGAAGGAACCCTCTAGTCTAGGTAGGGTACTACTCAACATTCACTAGAACGAAAATAAAAAGGCTGACTAAATTCTCTATCATCAATGCATCAAACTTTGGATTGTGATGCCAATACCAGTTGAGAATCTCCACAAAATAATCACCATCATAGCAATCCATGTAAAAATATAATAATAGCAGGAATGAGAATCAAAGATTCCTAGTAGGAAAAATACTAGTCTACTAAAGTGATATCTGACATAATATTAAAATAATTAAAAGTATCTTCAATTTCTTTTGAGATAACTAGCTTGCTTATCCCTTTACTCATTAAATACAGTATTATGAGTGCACTTATGCTTGAGAATAAAAGGTCATCGGATTATAAAATAATTACTCGGTATTTTGGTTGTTTACATAATAATTAGTTTGTTTGTTTCATTACTTCTTTGACATAATCTTATTATGAACTTTAGGCTTGAGAATAGAACTCATAGGATTCCTAATATACTTCTCATCTAATGCATTGCTAGTGATGTAACACCTTGTGTTTCATCCTAATATAGTTCACTTGTTGTAGTACCTCGTACTACAACCTAATGTAGATCACACGTGAATCCATGAGCATATAATCAAGTAATTGATATGTAGTTAGTATCATTTTTTCCTTGACTTAATTTTATTAGATAATTTTAAACTTAATGGTAGAACTCATAAGACTCTTCTGATATACTCTCTGTGGATCGTACGTCAACGATGTAACGTCGTTGCGTTACAACTGATATAGTTCACTAGATGGAGTACGTCTACTACATCTCATCTGAATAGCCTCGCTATTCTAGTACATCCCTTTCCTCATAATGATGTAATGTCATCGCAATTACAACCTGATATAGTTCTAAGGGTGTAGCACGTCTACTACTACCCGTGAATCCATGAGCTTACCATTAAGCAATTTATTTTTTAAGTTTTCTCTTTTCATAAGGATCTTTAGTATTTGTTTAGGAAATCTTATGATTCTCAAGAGAATCTTCTTAATAGTTCTATTTCTCATACTTTTGCTTTGAGATTTTCTTGAAATCTCCTTAACTCTTATGAGATTTTCTTTGTTAAATCTCCTAAATTTATGTGAGACTTTTCTCTTGAAAATCTCCTAAATTTCTTATGAGATAATTCTGATCAAAAATCTCTTGAAGTCTTATGAGATATTCGTTAAAATCTCTTAGAGTCTTATGAGATATTCGTCAAAATCTCCTGAAATCTTACGATATATTTCTTCAAAATCTCCTAACTTCTTATGGAACTTCTCTTAAATTTTTATGAGATTTTGCTGAAGAACTATTATGAGGATTTCTGCAAATTCTCAGTAAATTTTTACGAGATCCAATATTATCATAACTTGTAAAACTCTTCATGATGAAATTCTTATAAATTTCAAGGAAAACAAACCAAGTATCTTAGGTGAGCTTCAAGCCTTTTCTTCTAGGAATAAAAAATCTCTTCATTTAGTTAATAAATCTCTTATATTAATTTAATCAATCCACAAGTGTTCTTGAACCAAAAAAAAACTCATATGTATGAATCTTGAGAATAAATTTCAGATTTCATAAACATAATTCTAAACATATCTCAAGAGTTTATATTAGCAAAAATAGTCAAACAATCACAAAGCAATAGACTAGAATATTTCCTACCTTTCTTCCAGCTTTTTGCTAAACTTTCTCTAGCTTTTTCTTCTCTAATCCAAGCCTCAAACCCATTTTCCAGCACCTATTTATGGTGTTGTTTGGACATCTATGAAGGGGAAAAAGAAGGCTTTGGCTTGAGTTTGATGTAGAGGAATTGTTCTTGAACTAGTTTAAGGATTAATCTAGGTGTATCCTTCAAGAACTTGAAAGTTTCATGGTGTTTCAAGAAGAAAAACATGAAGAAGATGGAGGAAGAAGAAAGCAACGTGAAAGCTGCCCAGAGAGAAGGAAAAACCATTTCTTTTTCTTTTTCCTTTATATAATAACACTAACTTGGAGAGAAAGTAAGTAGTGTAACTATTTCCAATTCAATTGGCCTTGTATCAGGATTAAAAATGTCTATATTTATTTGATTGTCCTAAGTAAAAATTATATGCGATATGATAATATCCATTATTTATACCTGATTTAGTGTTTCGTGTACCGGTTATTACCATTTCGATGTACGATTATTACCATTTTGGTACCCAATTACATAAAAGAAATTTTACTGGGTTAAAATATCTATTTACCCTTATCCTTATTTTATTTATGTCATTACGCCCTTTATGGGGTCTCATTCTATATCCCGATTAAAATATTATTATATTGATTTTTAATAATTTTCATTTTTTTTTACGAACTCCTCATATTATTCTGATCATAACTGTCTCTTAGAAATTTTCAAAATCCTTATAGATTATTCACATTTAATTATTTTATCATAACAATACAAAAAAAATTGGGTCGTTACAAGTGGAGACTATCGCACCTAACCCGTTTATAGAAGGTCTGCCAATTATGATGTTGTACGATTTTTGTCAATAATAAAATAGTTTATCGGATGGTCTTCACCCACCGAAAGTCGTAAGCAATTCTATACACCCCTAGGGCATCACTTATTCTCCTGAACCCAACTAGCCCGCCCTGGGGTTGAACCACATTCCCTCGGCAAGCCCAATTTGAGGAAGGCGTTGAAAAATGATATTTTCCAGCTTGCTGATTAATTCGAACTCGTTTCACCTCAAAATTGACTACGATGACCCTTATGATCATCAAGTCATCGTGATTCAACTCCGCCCCTTAGAAATCCTTGGCCAAGAAAGTGATCGAGGAGGGTTTGGCCAATGCTTATTATAACTGAGAGACCAAAAATGCTTCTGTCAGACCAATTTTGTAGCACCACCCAGGCAAATCCACCTACAATCGTGTTGATTACTCCTCGTATCACCGTTCCTGGCTATTACTCCTGTGTCTTCTCGGAAGTTCCCGTTGATTAGGCTTTGTAACATCCCCGCCGCTTTATGGATTGACGACTTGTCCCCACAAACCAACACGGTCTTCAACATGCTTTGTCCTCACTCACACGCTTCCTAGAAAACTTCCTAGGAGGTCACCTATCCCAAAATTGCTTCAATTCAAGCACGTTTAACTGGGAGTTCTTTCATGATGGCTATTGAAAAGAAGATGCATCTTTGTTGGCATAGATAGTACCAATCAATTCATATAAGCCCTCCTTAACTATATAGTCCCATACCTACACAGTTCAAGATCCCTCTCATTTGGGTGTGTAATCGGTTCATTCATGTACCCATCCGCTTATAGGCCTTACCAGGAGCCGCTCCTTGTTTGTGCCTTCTTACACGACGATCACTCCTACCTCATCATCGGGCATTATAGGCTTGGCCTCAGAACGCGTATGTCCATGCTAGGATAGCAAGGGAAATATCTAGCAAACCTTCCCTTTTTGGCTAGGGTTTCCAACAAATCTATCAAAGAATCACATTCTTCGATTGTATAGCCAAAGGCTCGGTAATCACACCATTTCTCCGATCAACATATCGGGATTGGTGGGTGTTACTAGGCCTTCCAGACATCTTGCAATATCATATCTTTCGAAACATTAAAGTGGGCATAGTTCATATAGGTTGATTCGTGGGGGATGGTTTTCAAGTAATGCTCCCTATCGATAGTCGTGGGGCAAGGTTCTATGGCGCTCCTCAGTAGCTACCATTGGGTTTGTTCTTTGGGTATTAGAAGGGTCCTTGAGTATTCCCCTTAAGATCGTCTCTTTTCCTTTTTCCTATTTTCAACTCCTTCCTCGGCTCAATGTACTTGGCCGCCCCTTCTCAACTCTAAGAAACTATGGACCAGGTGGATGTCCAAGGACTCTTACAAATGGTCCAGGTTTTAGTGCTCCCACAATTGCATAAATTGTGACCATTTAATCTAGGTCCTTAATCTAGGTAGTCCTTTTGTTGAATCGACCCATGAAATCTTTTAAAGATTTTGTATTTTCCTGAACTAAGCCATAAAGGCTCCTGATCATCTTCCTATTACCTTGCTCACTATAAAGTAGTTCAAAAATGATTAGTCAAATCATTGAAAGTAGTGATAGGCCATGGGGGAAGATGGAACCACTGGGTAGCATCCTGAAATGGACAGGAAGGCTTTGCAATGAGAGCATCAGAATCCCCACATACTAGCATTGCATTTTTGAAGGCATCCACATGGGTCTGGAGGTCTAATGATCCGTCATAGGATTGAAGATGGGTTGGAGGACAATAAGAGGTGGCATCAGCTTCATCATAATGAACTTGGTGAATGGGTGGCCTAGGTTGTAAAGGTTGACTCCAATGTGGTCGGGCATTGGGTGGTAAGTATGTTTTGTGTGGGTGTTTTATCATGGGAAGTGCAACGGTTAGTTGAGTGGGTTGGATTGTAGGTTGGACGGTTGACATAGGATGGTTGGGATTCAAAATGGTTTGGTGAAGATGGGTATGGTAGGAGTGGGGGCTTTTCCGGTGGCGTTTGGCCATTATTTCATGTTGTTAATTTGTTGCTACATATCATGAAGGGTTTTCATGATTTGCTCAACAAAAGCGTAGAGGTAGGCCATTGGTGTGCGTGTTGGTGTCATGGTCAACTTTTCATTAGCCGGGTTTTTCCGCGTGGTGATCATGACTTGAAAGGATTACTCGTGTTCCCTTTATTGTGCGTGTTGACTATCATTCGAGGTGGAAGGTGTGCAATCTGGGTATTTTTTGAGGAAGTTGGAGAGGATTTACCTTTCCCCATAGAGATGCCAAAATGTAGCTATCTCGTTCACCGGAGAGGGTAGGTCCATGTATAGGCTTGGAATGACGACTTTCCTTTCTTTCAGTCTAGCATATATCCTGCCTGTTAGCCTTTGGCCTCCATCAATATCCTGACTATTCGGACTAAAGAAGGGATCGTCCTATCAGTTGAGAATATCCAGATTCTTAATATGGATGAACTCGAGGCTTTTCATGTCTTTAGAATCATCAAGGTCTGCTTTTGTGCCCTGAGTGAAATGGGCGAAGGCCCATTAGTAATCAGGAGTTCCATAGGCCCAGCTAAGGAGGCGTTAGATGGCCGGTCCACCACTCCTCTAATGTGATATACCCTATATATATATGTTCAACGTTCAATTATAAAAAAGAAGTCACATGGTGGGAATCAAACTAAGAACTTCTCACTAAGTTGTCACACAACTCTACTACTAAATTATATATCCACTATTTTGGATTCTTACCTTAGTTTTAACATTTATTATGTGTTTGCTTTGCAAATTGTGTGTTTGCATTTGTATTTATATTTATATTTTTTTATTTTGTATTTATATTTGTATTTGAACTTTTTTAGAATTTTAGGCTTTATAAATAGATTTCAGGCCAGACTATGTTTATGAATAGACTAGGCTTAGGCTTAAAAAATAGCCTATAGCAGGTTACATGCTAGGCTTAAGCCAAATGTTTGTAATATAAGTCTAGTGTGTTAAAAGTAAAGCTTGAACTATTTCCACCTCTATTCTCTACCAATCTATATATCTATAATACTAATATTCAAAACAAATTTTAGGGAAAGTTTTACAAGTATCGCTCATAGAGTAACTTATGACCCATGATTTTTATAACCTTGATTATTAATTGTTGTTCTATAAAAATTACATTCATATCTATTTCATTAATACAACAAAATATTTCACATTAAATATTGGATTTCAAACCATTACATGTAACACCCTAAAATTATTTAAAAAAATTAATTTAAGCTTTGTTAGTCTTAATTTTAAAAATATAACAGTTTAGCAACGATGAGGGTGACCTAACGGACATATCAAAAAAAAAAATTTCGGGGGGGTGAATAGTAACCTTGCGAGCCCACGGCTCGCGGGACAGCCGAAACTGGAAATTCGGACCAGGGTGCCCAAAGTTTGGAAGATATGAGAATAAGATTAGAAATGTGTGGGAATGACAATTTTATGCTTAGAATTAATTTTCTGGCAATATCAGTTTATCGGTAAGTGTTTACCCGTTCGGTGAGATTTCTGTGCGGTTTCTAACACAGAAAGATATTTCCATCATAACCAATGGATAATATCCACCTTTTAAGACATGTGGAAGGCCAAGATTTAATCTTGGAATCCAAGATTAAATCTTAGCCATCCATTATTGCCTTGTCACCTAAATAATGATCACTTTGTAAAATATCTCCATTTCATTTATTAAAGCAAGCCAAGTCATAACTTCTTCTCCAAGTTTGATGAGCATTTCATGGTCAGCAAGAGGAATAAGAGAGCAGCCACCATTGTTGTCCTCAAGAGCTTGTTCATGAGTTCCAAGCCCAAAAACTCCAAGCTAGAGTTGTTGGATCATCAAAAGTTCTTCACTAAGCTTGTTCTACACCCAATTGTCTATCAATCTAACCGAACAAAATTTTCATTCCTCATCAAAACTTTGTATTAGACCTCACACCTCACTAATATCAGAGGGGTTTGAAGTTGAATTGGGAGCTTTGGAGGAGAGGGAAGCAAGCTTGGTTAATCTTGAAGCCAAGGAGCTAATAGGTTACTACAAGTAGGGTTTCTGCGCCTTTCCTTGTAAAATTTTTCTGATTTGTTTTGGTATGACCTAGGTCCAAAATTTCTGGTATTGATGGACAATATGTTGATATTGATGTGTGAATTTTTGTGGTGTGTTTGGGTGGGGTTGGAAAAGGGTTTTTATCAAAGGAAATTGGGACTAGGTTGCTGGATTCCTAGTTGTCCTAGTAGTCATTATGCATGACTTTCTGGTATATTTGTGGTTGTTTTTAGGAGCTAAAAAAATTATATGTTGAAGATAACATCTTAAAATAACTACATAAATTTTCTTGGGTGTTAGTTTTAAGGTTTGATGCCTCAAAAAAATCAAGAACCGAAATGTGCCTAATGCTGTCCTGGTTGTTGAAACTAAAGCAGGAAACTTGTCTGAATTTATTATTATAGCAATTGATTGATCTAGCTCATGAAATTTTTAAATGAAGTTAAGGACATATTGAAGTATTACTGTAAATTTTATTGTTCATTGATTCAATCATTTGCAAGGGTTAAACATTATGAGAATTCTGTCTTAGCTGTGAATTAGTGGTCCTGACCATTAATTTGTACAATTTATTGAGGGAGTTAGAGACCTCTGTTGGTGTTGAAATTTTTATGGGACCTCGGGGACACATTTAAGTGTCCTTGAGAATTTTTATAGCTCCTGACTTGATTTTTTTATGTGTAAATAAATTGTGCTACAATGTTGTGAAATCTGTCATTATGCTGAAAATGCGACAATGCTTTGAATTGATGAAATAATGGTATTTTGGGCTCTAGTATGACATGGATACTTGATGTTGATTGTTTGGCTATGTGATTTGTGACATATGATTGCATATTGGATAGTTTAAGATTGACGTATTGGACACAAATGAGAAGTCGGTTGTGAATAGATGCCTGTATGTGTTTGCGCATGCAGTGAATGATGTCCTGAATTAAATTCTATAGTCAAAAGAAACTGGATCCTTTTTGACTTGTCAAGGGCAAATAATGAAACACGAGATCCTTTTGACTTGTTGAAGGCAAATAGAGTGATGTGAGATCCTTTTGACTTGTCGAAGGCAAATAGAGTGAGTGGAGATCCTTTTAGCTTGTTGAAGTCAAAAGAGTGAGTTGAGGTCCTTTCAACTTTTAGGGAAATAGAGAGGGATGTGATCCCTTTGATTCATCAAGGGAAATCAAAAATAATTTCATTACATTGGGCATATACATATTTATACATATTGGTTCTTTTTGTTTGCCATTACTTACTATGAATATGAGTTGATGGTAAAGGTGTATTAAGTGATTGATTTTTTTTTTAAAAGCAACCCACTTGGAAAGATTGACTTTGAACTTTAAAAATGAATAGTTATTATGTAATGCATGATCACCTTTTGTTAAGTAAACCGAAGTGGTGGCGGTGACGATGATATGAATTTTAGTATATGTTTTAGGGACGCTCCTGAGAATTTTAGGATTCTCACCCCTATATATTTGTTTTCCTGTGTCGTCCCCAGGTTGACCTAGAAGACGGTGAGGCCGCTCAGGAAAAAGATCAAGTGGATTTTGCAATTAGTAGCAGGACTTGTGTTTGTTGTACTTAAGTGTATGCATATGTCTGTAAAACATAAAAGATAACATATGTCCTGTAAAGTTCTTATAAGAGCTCCCTTTTGTACTTGACTTGTATTAAATAAATACGTTGTTTTCTTGCAATATATTTTGATAGAACCACGAGTTAATTGATACACGATTGACCGATTATCGCTATAGACAACAAAGAAAAGTCTGCTAATTTATAAGTAACAACTCCTAAGCATAGTGTCATGACTTAAGGATGACGTTGTACTTGGGAGGATGTTACATTACAATTTTTAATTTAAATGATACGCTTAATCAAAATATGTCAATCTAAATTATTTAACATTAAAAATGGATATTCCCATGATACATATCTTTTTCTATTTTCTTTATAATATATTTTTTATTTTTTTCAATAAAACACGTGTTTTCCATAATTAATTACAAAATTTTAAATTTTAAATTCACCTTGATGTTTTGAATTTTGAATTCAATAGACTACTTAATTTTTGTCAACAAAAAACTAGAATCCAATTATATTAATGTAAAAACAAAAATAGAAACAAAAACTATTGCTATCAAGAAAGATCCACTATAATTGAAGTACAAACTCTTAAATTACTCCTAGAATCTATAACATATTCATTGCTACAAAAGATGACCACTTATACTAATCGAAATAAAAACCCTTAACTTCTCTTAGAATATCCAATATTAGTTTGTTCCTAGATTCTCCTAAAGTTTTAGTGTGAAATGATAGCACCTCATTTCATTTCTCTCTATTCCACAATTTTCTTTCTCTTCAATTCTTCCTCTCATATTTACATAGGTTTTATTTCTCTTCATTCATTATTTATTAGTTCTCTCAAAATATATTAATTTATTTTTTCTTTTAATTTTCTTCTTCATGGTTTATATTAAAGAATAAGAATTCGTAGGTTAGTAAATTCAAATGTTCTACCATTCTTCTTTGAAGCTTTTTTCTTCTTTGTGAGGTTTCTTTTTTTTTTTTTTTGTACAACATTTTTTATGTTTGTTTAGTATTTTAATTTGTATTTATATTTTATATGTTTAAATGTTTCCTCAATGAAATAAAGATTTGCTTTTTTTAAGTTCTCTTAAAATAAACAATTTATTTATCCTTTTCATTTTTGTTGTTTGTATCTAATTCATTTATACCTTTCTTCTTTGTGATTTTTTTTTTGTTTGTATAGAGATTTTTCCATGTTTATTTAGTCTTTTACTTTGTGTATATATCTGAATAATCTTTTTCTATGTTTTGTGCATGAGGCAACCACTAGGCAGGCTTAATCGCATATTGTTAAATCCTTTGTGGCAAAGGTAATTGTATTTTTCAGAAATAATTTAATAAACATTTTACTAAATTTGAGATTAATTTTATTGTTGTATAAACTAGTATTAATAATTTTATAATTTTTTCTTTTCAAAATTTGAAGCCACAATTTAGTAAAGTATATGCTATTGGACTATCTCAACTGGTCATTTCACTAAACTTAAGGTAGTAAAGATTAAGGACTAAGAATGATTAAAGATTGCATTTGGTTTTACTTCTATTTTTATCTTTGATTTTGTTTTGCTTATTTGTTTGGTAGAATATTTGTATGAAAGGGAAATCATTTGTGTTGTGAAGAACAATTATTTTCTAGTCAGTTTAGTGCACAAGCTAGCTGATGATTCCAATAGCAATATTAGACAAAACATATTGGCTAATCTCCATTGGAATTTATTTATGTTGTTGTACCTTCTTCAATTTATTTTTTTTTCATTATTTTGTAGAGCTTAAAGATTGTTGAATTCAATATATACATATCCATTGAATTATAATTTTAATTCCATTTACAAACACTAATTATGGAGAATGAATAATATTTTGGAACAAAATTATATTTTTATTTAAAACTTCCATTGTGCGTTAACATTGTATAAATTAGTTGTTAACTATTATTCTTTTTTATTTTGATGTGAATCGAATATATTGATATATGTATAGCTATTGATTGATTTTTCTTCCAATATATGCATTTATTATTCCTTTTCTTTTCTCACACTAAAACTTTTAATTAATTGATAAAATTTAAAATATTATTTTTGTATCTATATACAATCCATATTTATTTGTATTTCCTTTTTTAAGGTATAATTATTGATAGATTGCTGATTTTATTTTCCAAATCCCACCTAACTATTTAAGTGACAAATTTCATTTTATAATTCATAAAAGCTAATATTACACACACCAAATATAGAAACAGTAAAAATTAATAATAAATAATATTATTACCTTTCTTTTATAAGCCTAATATTATAACTTTTAATTGATATGATATCCATATCAATCAATAATGTATACATACTAATAGTTAGTCATTACAATTTTCGAATTAACCACAAATAGCAATCACATACACCAATGACTATTTTTCACTAACTTTTCCTTCTTAATATTTTTTATGTCAAAATTAAATGAGACCTTTTAGTCGTTTTTGAAAATTAAAAGCATTCATATAACTTCAATTATTATAACATATTTGGAGGTCTATAACTTATGACTTATAATGATTTATTAATTTTAAAATTAAATATATAGTAAAATTCACTGTATTTCACATTTAATGCTTACACTACAATTAGTGCATGCATAACTATATTTTGTAATTAAAATATATTTTGATTTTCAAGTATTAGGTGATTCAAATAATACAATGTATAGTTAAAATACTCTAATTTGTGATATTTTAGTTCTATATGTGAATATTTTTATTTTTAAATTTAAATAGATGAAACTTTAATTAATATAATTTTTATTAAAAAATTAACTCATGATAATATATTTTTTTAATTTTAATTTTTAGATTTAATCTACTTAAAATTAAAAAAATAAATTGATATGTATATACAACACAAATATATGTAAAATTAACCACAACCTATATTAAAATTTATTAAAAAAAAATTGTACAATGTTATAACACTTTTCTTTATAGATACATTATACATATTTTATAAACCTTAAACTTTAAACCAAAGATCTTTTAAAGTGTGCTTATAAAAAAATGTACTATATTTATATTACATAATTTGTAATGTTATTTTTTGCAGATATAAGGGCAACTCAATGAAAATAATTATTTTTAGAAATAAATCCTATTTAATTTACACAATATATATATATATATATAATATTTTTAATGTAGATAATAAATATACATATTTTAACGTTTAAAATTTATTCTTTCACTTAATTAATATTAAGTTTAAATAATTTATATGAATTATATGAATTATGTTATTTAATTTAACCTTCTATTGCTTAAATAATAATACTTTCATTTATTTTATTTAAATAATATAAGTGTGTGTATAAAATAGACTCTATTATGCAATTAGTACACAAAGCTAGCAAGCAAATGTTTGTACTAAATCTTTTATTTTATGAAATTATTAAATAATTTAAAACTTAACTTATTGATTTATATTATTTTTATTCAAGCCAAAACATAGTTAGTCATTACAATTTTCGAATTAACCACAAATAGCAATCATATACACCAATGAATATTTTTTACTAACTTTTCCTTCATAATATTTTTTATGTCAAAATTAAATGAGACTTTTTAGTCATTTTTGAAAATTAAAAGCATTCATATAACTTCAATTATTATAACATATTTGGAGGTCTATAATTTATGACTTACATTAATTTATTAATTTTAAAACTTAAATGCAATAAAGTAATCTCATAAGAATCAACTTTAAAGTAGAATTGTATTTGCTTTCAATGGTTGTTGTAATGGCAAAAAATAAAAGGTGCTCAAACTAGGCACACAAATAGACACCAAAGTAGGATCAATGCAATATTAATGCATTGATCATTTGTTTATTTTGATGTTTGGAATCTAAGGGGCATCTTTTCAAAAGTCATGGCCAAGAATGTTTTGAGAACTAAGAAAATTGCTTCCTACCCATTTATCAAGTGTTGAGTTCAAGATTATTTTTAACATGTTCTATTTTTTCTCTTTCTAAGTTTCTATTTTTTCAATTGAATTTTGGTTAGACTTTATGTGCTAGCTACACATTTCTTTGTTTTAATTTGTTTTGGGGTTTACAGTTGCCAGTCTCAAATTCTCTCTTCCATGCTCTTCAACATAAGTCTTGAGCTAAGACATATGGTGTAACTTTGGAATTAGGTAATTGTTTCTTTCCTGACTTTTAAGCATAAAAGGACATAATTTTTTTTAATCTAAGCATGCCTGAAGTGGTTAATACTTTAAAATAGAATATATTTAATTAAAATAATGTTTACGAGAAGAAGATTGTTTCAAACAACAAGAACTCCTTCATTTATAAGTTTATTGACCTTAGTTGGACTTACAATTTCTAAAGTTCCATGTTTCATACTGATTAACTAAGTACTTCCTCAAGATCTTTTTCTTCGCAATCTTGGAGATCATGATATGCTATTTCTTTAATTTTTATATTGTTATGGTGTCTTAAAGGGCCTAGTTTGGAATGAAGAAACTTTCTCAAATTGATCTTAATAAGGTTCGATGAAATTTATTTTCCAAATTTAAAGACTTTGACTTTACTTAATAATAGTTACATACTCAATATTAGTATTATTTTACATGATCCATAAGAGAATCTTTATGAACTTAAATTCTATAGTACGTAGTGAAAATTACTTGACTAATATTGGAAGGAAATTATTGTTTGAAAAAATATTATTTATCCTACCTCCTTTGTTGAGTTTAAGCCATATGAAACTCCTATGATATTATTTTATACATGGTCTATCAATAAATAAGTGATCTCACCTTGTACATGTGTTTAAATCCACTATAAAATTCCTAGAAGTCAAATTGAAATTATTAAATTCATTACTTCAACATTTTACGTGTATTAATTGAACCAAAAATATATTGATCAAATAGAGGGAAAAAATTAAGATATATTATTTAGAAAACTTAGTAATGAAAGGTAAAATATTACATTGTTTCTTTTATATTAATAAAATAATGGAAAATTCAAAATATTAAATTACTTTAATATTTTATCATTTTATATTGATTGTTGAATTGTGTTTCATATGAAAATAAAATGTTTGAAATTTTATAATAACATACATTATTTAGTTATAATTATCAAAATTTTTATGTATTGAGATTAAATGACTTACATATGAGTTATGTGTATATATAATTTTAAGTGAGTTTAGTGAAAATATTGAAAGCATAATTGTCAAATTATGAAATTGAGTTAAAAATTATTAAGCAAAGGTACAAAAAAATTATGTGTCTTTTATGGTGATTAATTATATGTGTTTGGTTGTGTCATATAAATTTTACATAATATAATATATTGACTATTTGACTATTGACCATTAAATTACACTTGAGAATGGAGAATATTACTATATATTAATGATTAAATGTATAATTTTTTAAAAAGTTATATTATTATTCTAAAAATACATAATTATGCTAAAAATATTGTTAATAATGAAGTTTTTCATGAACTCCATAAGTGATATTAAATGGAATAATTTAAAAGACCTTATTGTTATATTATATTTAATTTTTAATTACTATCACAATTTTCTTATAAAAATATTATAATAAAAATAATTAAAAAATTTATAATTGAACCCATGCAAAGAACGGTTTTATCTCTAGTATATTAGTACTTCCTCCATTCTAAAATAATAGTAACTTTCAAAAAATATATTTGTTTCATATTATTTGTTATTTTAGACCACTATCTTCCAAGGGAGAATTAATTATTTTATATTTATTTCATCTCTATCTTCATTAAGTCCAATTGTTTTTCTCTCTCTTGTCACTTTTCTTTTGTTGGCTTCGTAAAAACTGATAATTAATGTGACTATTCAATTAGTCAAAGGGCAATTTGATCATTAAAGTTATAAAATTATTTTTCAATCCTTGCGCCGTATTTTTTTATTATTATTATAGAATGGAAGAATCATTGATTTTGCCTTCACTCCGGTATATTTATTGCCACTCCTACTATACTATCATTTATTATTTTCTTTCTAAAATATCATTCCTTTTTTTTTTTTTTCAACATAGTAATATAACATTGAATAATTATTATCAATTATATTATTCAAATTTATAATTTTTATTGTAACTAGAAAATAATTTGTTTTTTATATTTGATATTATCAAATTTTATATTCATATACATTTAATTTATTTTAAAAATAATTTGAACTTAAATATCATATTTTTATAGTTTTCCTTATATCGTAACTTTCTAAATCATAAATTAGAAAGCATTTTTTTCCAAAAAGGTAAATTCAAATAAAACATTGGATATATGATGATAAATTACATCATACTAATTTGTCTGTATTGTTCATTCATTTAGTATTTGCTTGAATACCCATTGTTTTAATGTTTATATAATTACTATATTAAGAAAAATTTTAAAAATAATCTAATACTTAAATTCACATAAATTTTGTTAAATAAATTAATTATGAAAATACAATTTGATAATATCAAATATAAAATAAATTATTTTTAATTGAAAAATTATAAAGCTAGATAGAAATATAATTGATAATAATTACTCAATGTTATGTTAATATATTGATTAAAAAATGAAAGAAAATGTATTTTAGGAAGAACACAATAAATAATGGTCCAGTGGGAGTAACAAGAGACATATTGGAATGGCAAGTTACAATGACATTCTTATTTTTATATATCGAGGTGATGCCATCGGGTTGAAGAAGTACATTGAAGTCATCAATTCTGCGCACAAATTTTCGTAAAAAAAATGTCTGGAGTTCTGGTTCATCTTCTACTTCTCATTGTGCCATTCGCCTTTATTTTCCAAGCCCAAAATCTAGCTGAAGCAGATCACAATTTGATGCGAGCATTGTGCCACAACTCAGAGACACCGGAAACCTGTATGAGATGTTTGAAACAAGCTCCAGGTGCAGAGAAGGCTAAAAATGTAGGGATCGCCACCATTGTTGTCAATTGCATCAATGACCAAGCACAATCCTTGGCTACTAACTTCACAAGATTGGCTTCCGAGACATCAGATAATAACCTTAAGTCCCTTTACCAAAGCTGTGGAAAAAGGTACTCCTCTACAAAGAAACAACTAGTTTCAGTAAACCAGTATTTGCAGGTTCACAAATATGATAATGCCGAAAGTTCTATGGCTAGAGCTCTGGAGTCAGTTCAATATTGCAATCAACAAATGAAGAGCTATGATAGCATGGTTCCATATTATGTTTTCTTCTATACCAGGATTTATGAGGAGCTCGCTGAGGATGCTTGTAGAATAATTGAAAAGCTTTATTAGATTGTCTTATTGTAATACTGACAAGGATGCCTTTCTTGCAATAGATAAATAAGTTTGTGTTTAAGACACTTGCGCATAATTAAAGGCAACAGAATGAGAATTTATCTTTCTTTCTTTTGATTCTTGGTCTTGACAAATTTGGAGTCAAATTACACCTCAAATAAAGGAAAGAAAGAATAGATATAATCTTACCTCAAACCAGTTACAAAGAAGAGAGTCCTCTTGCTACATGCTTTGTTGCTAGGTTACACTTGATTCAATATCTAATTTAATTTCTTTTACGTTGAATCTGGACTGAACTAGTATTATGGGTTTTGTAGCTTGACCCAATATCTCTATGCTTGGCCAAGTAGCCACAGAGTCGACATCAAGCCGAGGGGTCATATTGTGATCACCAAGCAAAAATGGAACTAGTCATATTGTGATGAAATAAGATCATATGATGAAATATTAATCTAACCACCGAGAGGACAAAACCAAAGGAGATCTTATCAATAATGATACATCCTATTTATAAGTATCTCTAACAGGAGCGTTCACGGTCACATTGAGGGAAATCCAAATTCCAAACAAGTCAAAACGATATGGGTTGGGTGGGTAGGATATAGAATTTTTTTTTGTTTGACCCAAAAAAATTAACCAACCCAAATATATTTGGGTTGGGTGAGATCAGGTCATTATGTTGTGTAAATGTTTAAAAAAGAAATTGTTACAATATCACAATATATCATATAAAATTTTCTTTTTGAAAAAACGATAAACGAAAGCCAAGATGTAATACCCTAAAATTTAATTAAAAATTAATTTGAGCTTTATTAATCATAATTTCAAAAATTAAGGTTTAGCAATGATAAGGGCAGCCCACGGACCTGTTAAAAAAAAAAATTTCGGGCCAATGAATAGTAACCTTGCCCCCACCCGCGGAGCTGAAACCTAATTTGAGCCAGAAGTACCCGAAATTAGGAAAACATGGGAATAAGGTTAGAAATAGGTGGGAATGATAATTTTATACTTAAAATTAATTTTCGGGCAATATGTTAATCGGTACGTGTTTACCCGTTAAGTAGATTTTGTGATACTTCTTATACGAATGAAACTTTCATGAAAGTTTGCCACCTAACTATACAAGTGTGTGGCTTAGAAGAAGCCACACCATTGCCACTTTATTACAACCAATAGGATGCTTACAAAAATTACTAGATTTATCTTTAAGAAAAAGAACATTTTGTACTTCAAATTATTATGTATTTTGTCATAAACTCATAAAATCAATATCTTATCATTTCCTTCCATCAAAATTTCGTCCAGCACACTCCAAGAAGCTCTCCTCCATTGTTCTTTGTAACACCCTAATAATTAACCCAATACACCTAGGCGGATCTGATTAATTACTAGACTTTACTCTTTGCTTCAGTTCCTTAATCATGCTTTGAAAATACTTAGTGAAATTACGAGCCATTTTTTTTTAAACATAATTGAAAACGTGAGCCGCGCTAACGTGAATGATTTAGCAAAATTTAAAAGACACATAGGAATTTACAAACATCACATCATAATATATTGGCTCCATCATACAGCATCCATAATTACATATCATATAGATATTTTGCCTACCAACAGAATAAGACTAAGTGTAGGCAATCTAATAAAACATAAATAATATATGGATGGAAGGACATCCATTAATGGCACCTAGTAATAACACTCCAGGGATAGGGATAGATATCTGAAATATACGAGTGAAACTAGCAGGATTCAAGTTCAACTACCCTAACCTCAATGTGATTCACGAACGCTTCCTTATTCTTGAAGACGAGATGGAAAGAAAAATAGAGGGAGTGAGAAACTTATAAAAGAATCTCAGTAGGGTACTCACCTCATGATGCATTGTGTCATCATCATCGTCCCCAGGAACCTCGGGTTATTATGAAATAGTGAGCATGCTAAGATTGATTTATTAAGTTCGAAAATATACTTTACCGAGGTTCGTTTTAATCATGCGTCTTATAATGCATCATAAACTTAGCATGTCATGTTTATAATGAACTTTTCCTTTCATATATAATAACATAGTTATGCATAAAATCACATCATATTCCTCATCATCATTTCATAATACTATGCATAGCAGAATATCATATTTCTCATCATCATCTCATAAATACTATGCATAGCAGAACATCATATTCACATAATGCATTTACTTAGTTTCTTAGGTGACTTAAAGTTACTTTCATCATCATTTTCCTGGGCCACCCTATACTTCACCCTTTTGGGAGTAATCTAGGTTATGAGCTCATACCTTACTAGTCGTCACTAGCATATACTTATCCCTTTTGATAAGTAAAATTCCGTCTCTACCCTTTTGAGAGAACGGAGGGGGCAAGAATCACCTTTTCACCGCCTATAGTTTGACGGGTCCAAAGGATCATTTTCAGGATCACCTTTTCACCACCTATAGTCTGATGGGTCCAAATCATTTTCATATATTTTAAGTCACCTTTAAGTCTTTGCATGTTATATCATAATACAATTCTCATTCATAATCATCATAACATTTTCTCATTTATAGTCTTATTCTGGAATAATATATATACCAACTGTAATCATGCATCCGGAGATTCCAGGAAAGAGAGGTGGGTCACAATGGACACGCTTAAATACCAAATCTTTCCTAGCCAGAACTTTCCAAATTGCACTTTTATAGTAATACACTTTCTTCCAGCAACTAGGGTAAATATAAAGAATATTTCATTATTTCATGCATAAGTTCTCATTGTTTGCAACAGCAACTATAACATACAAACCAGGGAATCAATCAATGACACCAAATTCTTAATAAGCATCAAATCACATTTTAAGTACACATAAATTACTAGCTTCCCATAAAATTCTTACAAAGTTTTAAAACTCTTTTAAAACTAATTCCTTTTGTTAAACTTGAAAGAAGTCATAGGACTTTAGGCCTAAATTAACCATGGGACCGATTTATAACTTGAAAGAATGTTCATAATTAAATCTTTCACTTAAGATAAAAGGAGCAAGTCTTGAGCTTTAGAGATTTAGGTGACATCTTTGAATTATTACCATGCTATGCAACCTTATTTTAATCTTATCTTTATAAGGTGATAGCTTGGAATTATAAACATGATATGCAATTCCATTTCTTTATCTTTAAGATTTAAGGTGATAACTTGAAAATTAAACATGATGCAAGAACTTGTAATATAAACATGATGCAAGAAACTTGGAGCGCGGAATCGCATAGGAACCAGGAGAGGAGAAGAGAATCTTAAGCAAAGCGCGGTAGTCCGCATAGGACGGTGAGGGGGATGAGAATTACATTTTTTTAAGCTCCAATTCTCAAGACTTCTTAAAGAATAAATTCTTTAACTCCAATTATCTCATTTCTTTGCTTATGATTCATAAGCAAGTCTTTGAGCTCTAGGATTTTTAGGTGATGACATAAAATAAACATGCCATGCATTGACTCTTTTAGCCATTATAAAATAAAGTGAGAGCATAAAATAAACATGAGATGCAACTTCTTTATTATCTTTAGAGATTAAGTGACAACTTGAAATTTAAACATGAAATGCAAGCTTGGAAATTTAAACATGAATATGCAAGTTCATTTATTCATTCTTGAGAATTTAGTGATGACATAGAAAGTAAACATGGTTATGCAAGGCATAAACTTAAACATGGATGCAAGTTCATTTTATTTCTTTACTAGAGCTCCTCCAAGACTTTAGAGAAATATAAATTCAACCCAATATATCTTAGCAAGACAAAGTGAAAAATACATCTTTCAAGTTCTAAACTCAAGATCATAAAAACATCATAAAAATATTATTCTTTAAAGTTTTGCATCAAGTGGAACTTTCAAGCTTTAGAGGCCTAACTTGTGATGGATTCACAACCCACCCTCAAGGTCCTCATCATCAAGCCATCATCTTAGTCCCACCTAGGCCATATGGCTGAATTGTTCAAAGAAAAAGGAAGAAGAAAACCAAATGGAAAAACTAGAGAAAATCCATGAAATCATCATTTTGAACCAAGAACAACACTTAGCAAAGCATAGAAATAAACTTAAAAACAACTCCCTACCTAATCTGATTTGAAGGAAAGGAAGAGAACTTGGTTTCCTTGAGTGAAATGAAAGAAAATATTCTTGAAAACTTGAAGAAAGAATTCAGCCAAGAGGAGGAGGAAATGAGAGCTTTTGGTGCTCCTAAAACTAGAATTTGTGTAAGTTATGAACTAAGCATCTAAACTATCTTCAAGCATGCCTATTTATAGAGATTTTGCAGCTCATAAATGGACAAAGGAAGGAAAGAAATCTGACCAAAAATTAGAGAAAAAAATAAGGAAGAAAAATCATTTTGTTTGGTGGCTTAAAACATGGAATCATGTTTCCATGTTTTCATGATTCTTTGTTTTCATTCTTTGGATTTTTGTGTAATAATTTTCTGACTTATTACTCAATAATTTCGTGCATTACAGCCTTGTGGAAGAGGATTTTGTGTGTTCCATGTATTTTTTAGGTGTAGGCAAGGTATTCATGCAATTTAGAGAATTTACGGTTAAGGGTTTAAGTGAATTACTAAGCAATTTGGGTGTTTTAAGCAATTTTAGGTTCTAATCAATCTAAATAAATAATTTTGACTCTAGATTAGTAATTAGAATTTAATAAGCTTTAATTTGAGCCTAATATTGCTTAGGTTTCGTTGACGAATCAAAAATCTCAAAATTTGTAAAACTACAAAGAGAGGGGCAAAACGGTCATTTTACTTAAAAATTGCCCGAGACCACCCGAGCTTAACCAATGGTTAATCATGGCTTAAAAACACCTTTTAACACATTTTAGTGAGGTTCGGCTCAGTCGGCACGCAAATTTGAAGTAAAAAAGCGTAAGGGCGTTTTGGTCATTTCGCGTCGAGCTCAAAATTAGGATTTTTCTCCTCTATTAACACACATAACACAAACAATCCCTTATTAACATCAAAACATCCCCTTGAGGATGGGTGGGGCCCACGATCCTCATTTTCTGAGAAAATAACCTCAGGGCATTTTGGTCATTTTACACGTACAGAAAATTGGGGTTTGCAATACTTGCACGAATTGCTCCTAACTTCTCTTCTAACGTTATATTCCTTTATTAAGGATTGTTTGGTCTCAAATTTTATATAATATTTACCTACGGTAATTCGGTAATTCCTAATGATAGTAAAAATTACAGTAAAATTGGGCGTTACATTCTTCCTCTCAAACTCCATTAACAAACTGGAGCTTCATAAACCCTAGCCTAAACTTGATAAAACCTCAAGATCTCTTCACAAAACATGTTATACACCTAATTCTTACCAATCTAACAAAATTTCCATTCCTTATAAAAACCTTGTCTTGTACCTCACACCTCACTGATATCAGGGGTTTGAAGTTGGATTGGGAGCTTTGGAGGAGAAGGAAGCAAGCTTGGTTAATCTTGAAGCCAAGGAGCTAATAGGTTGCTCAAAGTAGGGTTTTTCTTGCCTTTTCTTTGTCAAATTTTTCTAATCTGTTTTGGGTTGTGTTAAGTCCGAAATTTCTGGTTGTTTTGGATGAGATTATGTTGATATTGATGTGTGAATTTTGGTGGTGGGTTTGGATGGTGTTAGAAAATGGGTTTTATCAAAGTAAGTTTCGACTAAGTTGCTGGAAATTCTGTTTTCCTGGATGCTGCAGTAGTTCACGAAATTTTTGGAATATTTTTGGGTGCTTTCATGAGCTATAAAAATTATATGATGGAGTTAGCACCTTAGAATAACTACATGAATTTTCTTGGGTGTTAGTTTTAAGGTTTGATGCCTCAGAAAAATCAGAAACCGAAATGAGGCAGATGCTGTCCTGATTATTGAGACTGAAGCAATAAAGTTTCCCGATTTTATTACCATAGCAAATGATTGAATTAGCCTTTGAAATTTTTACACGAAGTTACTAACATATTGAATTATCACTGTGAATTTTATTGTGAGTTGATTCAATCATTTGTTAGGGTTAAAAATTGTAAGGGCCTTGATTTGAGCTGTGGTTGAGTGGCTTCCAACCACTAAATTTGTATAATTTAATTACAAGGCTAGGGAGCCCGTTTGCTATGAAATTTTTACAGGGTCTCCTAGACACATTGAAGTGTCTTAAAGAATTTTTATAACCTCTAAATTGATTGTTTGATGAGCAAAACAAATTGTGCTACAATGGGATGAAAACTGCCCATTGTGCTGGAATGGAACAATGCTTTGAATTGAGAATGTAATGGCACTTTGACTTCTAGTATGACATGAGTATGTGATATTAAGTGTTTGGCCATGTGACTTATGACATATAAATGCATGCTATGGATTTTAAAGATTGAAGTATGAGAAAAGAATGAGAAATTCATTGTGAATGATTGCCTATATGTGGCCTATGTATGCATTTGAGAAAAGAGAAAAGTATATGATGCCATTATAAGGATGTATAAATTTAAATTGTGCATGTTCTGATATATAGACAAAATAGAAACAAGACTTAGATTGAATGAGGGAAGGCGAAAGTAGTAACTTCCCAAAATTTATTTTGAGTCGGTAGACGTATTGGCTAGGAATAGATCTGTGGGATTCGAAATGGAAAAAATGAAGTTCGATGACCACGTATAGGAATGAGTCTAAGTCTTGATAAGTAGTCTATTTCCCTTGTGTGGTGTGATCCACCATAAATACCCGTTGGGTATAAACGGATCTATTGTGGAATTGTCCATTTAAATTACCCGTTGGGTAAACTAAGTCTTTCCAAGTCAATGAAAAGAGAAAATGCACTGATTTGATCTTTGTGGCCATAAGTAATACCATGTCACCTTGAGATAAATTCATTGCATGTATTATATGCTACTTATCTTATTTTGAATTGTCTACCTTGTGTAACTTAGTAATTATTGGAATGCTAAATGCTAAAAGAAACCCACTCGGAGGAATGATTTTTGAACATTAAAAATGAATTTTTGATATATATCGCATGCTCATATTTTTGAATAAATTCGAAGTGGCTGGGCGATGACGATGACATTATGATTGTGATTGGGGAGTTTCCCTATGAGGATTTTAAAATTCTCACCCTATGTGTTTGTTTCCGTGTTAGGGTTAAGCCAGATGATGATGATGCTGCTATGCAAAGGAGTGTAGGATTGCTTAGTGTAGTAGTTACGTTTTATTCTCGGACTTAGTGAAATGAGTATGTATGTAAATGTATTAGAAGAGATACATGTACTAAAGCTCATAGAGGAGCTTCCTTATGTATTTTAGCTGTATGTTTAATAAACTTGATGTTTACTTGTAATATGTTTTAATAGAATTACGCTTAGTTATCTCGTACGTATTCGAGCTTTGCTATAGATAATTAAGAGAGGTCCGCTAATTAACAAGTAACAACTCTCGAGTACGATATCATAGCTTAAGAATGAGGTTGTACTTGGGAGGATGTTACACTAGAAGTTTGAAAACTCCTTAGATGGCATCCTCCAAAAAAAATTACATTTCATAGAATATACTATGAGCCCATCTCCAATTTTCGATGGTCATGGGTTTAAGCATAGTTTGTAATACCCGAAGTTATTCAAAAATTAATATATACTTTATTACTGAGAGTTTCAGTATTTTGTAAGACTTAGTTGTAATGAGAATGACTCAATAGACGAGTGAAAAGAAAAACTGGAAAGAATAAATAGTGATTTTTGAACCTATTGAAGAATAGTAACTATGAAATTGGGATTGAGGTGTTCTGGGCAGGGAATTTGAGATTTGGGTAGAGTATTTGGCCTAGGACTCGGTAAAGATATTTTAAATTTCCAGTAGAGATATTTTACCCATTGATAAAGTTTTGATGTGCAATTTTCAACATTGCGAAGGAAACTTTGTGGCCAAATAATCACTACCACCAATCACATCTTGCCAAGTGGATGACATAGATTACAACTTGGCAAGCAAGTTTCAATCTTAGCCTTTCATAAATTGTAATATCATCAAGAGGCCAATATCTTAACCATTCAGGAAAATTTGGACGCACTGTGTCTTGCACCGCATGAAGCTTGGAGAGCAAGTTTCTCCACTCCACCATACATTTGACAAGTGTATGGTAAAGAGTGGCCAGACCTCCCAACTTTATCAAGATCAAACCATAACCATATAAATTCTATTTTAATTTTCTATTACAAAAAAATTACATATTTAAGAAAATAATTTTTACACATCCATAAGAACTAACCTCATTCACTCATTTTTCTCGCTCTTTCTTCTAAAATCTCTACCATATATACCTCTTGCAGCCTTTCCATATTTCATCTTCACATAACCTTATGAACTAGCTAAAAAACTCCACTCCCCATGTCCAAAATATCAAAACTCTAGATACAAAACTTAATCCATCTCTTGAAACCTTCATGTCTAACCTAGAAAATTCTTATCTCACCTCACCATCAAAGAGGAACCACTATCTCACTTGTTAAAGGAATGATTTGGCTAGTCTTAATTGTATTTGGATGGAAGAACACTTGGAGAAATCATCACAAGTGAAAAAGCTTGTTGGCTAAGTATAGGGATTTTGAAAACCTTTTTCAATTCATCTTTTGTTTTTCTAAAAATTTTCAAAGAATTAGGCTAGGATTTGATTTTGTTATCATAGGTTTGAGTTTAAATATTGATGGATATTCATGATTGGGTAGTATATGTTGCTAGAAAGCTTCTTCGATCAACTTAAATCTTGGTTTATTGTGTTGAAAACTCATATTTTGAGTATAGCAATGTAAGTTTGTGATTTTAAAACACACTTCGATATATATTTTTGAGCTGGATTTTTTTATATTGAAGCTAATATATGGAACTACCTTCATGAATATTAATAGGTTAATCGTGAACATTTACTATTTTTTAAAATTCTAAAACCATGACTGAACCCTATTGTGTCTGGATGACTAATTTCTGACCATTGAATTTGTCTATTTTTGTTATCATATCAAATAATGGAATTTTGAGTCGAAAAGTTTATATGTTGTTACGGACATCTTGAAACAACCTATTTTTTTATGATTTTAGGGCCAAGTTGATTTTCTTAAAAAATTTATGCATTTTGGCTAACTACTTAGGCAGATAGGTTCTGAACTAATTTTGTATAATTAGTTTTAACTAGGTAGAAATTCCTTTTAAGTCAAATTTTTTATAGATTAATCTAGACATACTAAGTAGCTCTGTGATTTATTTCAACTTGCTATCATGAAGTTTGATTAATTAACTAGAAATTTCTATAAGTCTAAAATTGGATGAGTGCTTATAAGTTGAATTATGATTATGAGGAATATGTTAATGATTTTGTGCCTTATACACTATACAATTTAGTTGTTGGTGCTATGTATATATGATTACTATGCTTGTCCATATGACATGGAGCAAGAAACATGAGTTTTCAAAGTAAAGAATAAATAAGAGACTAAATCATCAAGGAATGTGTACCAGACCACTTATAACAATTAAATTGTCAGGAAGAGTGAACCTTACCACTTATAAAGATTAAATCTTCAGGAAGAGTGAACCAAGCCACTTATTAGATCCCTTTTGACACTTAGTTAGGGAAAGTAAACCTGGCTAGTAATGATACTATGCGAGGTTGAAGAACCAAATTGATAATCATGTATAGGAATAAGCTCAATTTTGATAAGTAGTATATCACCCTCGCATGGGCAAGGCCACTTATGTCAAGGCTATGTGAAATTGAGAAAGATATCAATGTCAAAGAAAGTAATTGAAGTTAAGAAATTCAAGGAAGTCATTGCATTTAGCATATGCATACGTATATTGTTGTGAGTTATTTGCCTATGATGATTTATTATGAGTTTGAATATTATTATACATTTGAATTAAGTGCTTGAATTTTAAAAGAAATCCACTTTGAAAGGAAGTTTTTTTGTAACATCTTGATTTTTCCCTTCTATACGAAATAACCCTGAGATTATTTTTGCACAAAAATCAAGCACGGCTAGTCCTGGCTATCCTCAAAGGGTTAGTTTAATATTTGAAGGGGATTGTATGTGATTTGGATGGCAATTGTGTGAAAATCAATTTCCAATTTTTCCATACGTGAAATTAGCAAAATGCCCTAAGATAATTTAAGACGGGATTAAGTGATGTTAACAGTCATCACCTAGGAGTTAGATATGCTAATTGGAGAGTCCTAGTGAGATTTTGTATAAAATTAAAATTTTTTCTCTAGTTAGTGTTAATTAATTAAGCTTAATTAATAATTAATTAAGCTTAATTAATGTAATTAAGGGCATATAAGCAATATTAGGCTCAAATTAAAGACTAATTATTTTATTAAATAATTTTGAGTTAAAATAATTATTTTATGTTTATTAAGGCCCAAGATTGGTTAGAGAAACTTAATCTCATTCCTAATCAAAGATTACTGAGAAAGAGATAAAAAGTGCTTTATGAAATACAAAAAGTAAAAGTGGGGGATAAAAGCTACTTTATCACTCTTACTTTCCCTTGAAATCAGGAACCATGTTGCATTTGAAATTTGAATTAATTGAATTTAGTCTAATTAAGTATGTAAAAACCCCCTGACTTAAGCTCAAAGTGCCCTAAACACCTAATTATCATTCTCTAATAATTTCCCTAATTAAACCCACACTTAACCCTAATTTCCACACACACAAAACACAAAATATCCCCACCTAACCCTCTAAAGGTGGTAGCCAGCCTTCACTCACTCTTATTTTAATTTTTTTCAAACATGCACTTACTACATCTCATTCCTTCCCAAAGCTTTTTTAGTCACATCTTGAGCTCCAAGTTGTGTCAAAAATACTTCATTCTCCATCTCAAACTTTCTTTTCTCCTTCACTAAGAGACTCCATTTTTCTCCACCAAAGCTCTAAACCTCAAACAAACCCACTATCACCATGAATCATACCCTAAACACTAAAGCTTTCACCTCCATACACAAAGCCACCACAAAAATCCCTCTTCCCACTACAACATTTTCGGCCTAGCACGCTTAAACATACACAAAGTGTCGACCAAAGGCAATGCTTTTTGAGGGTTTGCCTACATTGCCGTTGCCTTTTCTCTAAGGCAATGCTTTTCAAATAAAAGTCAATGCCCTAGGGAAAAAGTTGCCTATACAATAGCAAAGGCTTTTAGCATTGGTTAGTGTTGCTAGTTCTCTCATCTAAGGCAACGCTTTATTTTGACCAAAAGATTAACATTTAGTGCGGTAATACTTTTTCAATTTCAAGTCTACAATTAATCAACTTTAATTCATAACTAAATGAAGTACTATTAATCAATTTATAAAATATTGATGGATACACATACAATTCTAAATAAAAACAAGTCATCATTATAGTTCAAATAAAAAAGTAGATAAGCAAATATAGTTTGAATACACACTAGGCATAAAAACTATCACAAAGTTAAAAAAAACTTGACCTAAGCCTTACACATATCATCATAAACTAGTAAAATTCATAAATACAGGCTCATTAATACTCTAATACATGTCAAATCTCAAAACATGTTAAAACCAACAAGCCACCAACATATCATCCAAAATGTCGTAATGGTCAAGCTTCAACAATGTTCAAATCTAAAAAACACAAATTCAAGATGAAGCACCAAATAATCAGCATAGCACATGAAAAACCAAAGTTAAATGAAAGATCAAGTATAAAACAAAGACTCTATGAAGTAATTGAGTTCACATTCTAAGGACTCATCTTTTTGAATTATTCAAGTAATACATATACTAGAAATATATCTTGATCTAGAAACCTCTTTACAATAGGTGCTACCACTAGTTATATTTAGTTTATATCCACTACAAGAAAACCAAAGTCACCAAGTAAAATATAGTCAAAAGATTGCAATATAATAAAGTAGAAAAGTTTCCAAAACACCTACACCACCCTTTCACTTGTAAACTAAAACCTCTTTATTAAGAAAAATTAAAATTTGTTGCTATACTATTTAGTATTCAAGATCATAACATCATAATTCATTCTTGTCTTTTTTTTTTTAACTTGTTTTTTAATAGGAGAATAGCTCAAACTCCAATATTGCACAAGAGGAGCCAAAAGTCATACAAACCAGAGCTATATAAGTAGGAAACATAAGTCTCCTACTAAAATAAAGACAAGACAACAACTAAGGAACTACAAAACAAATACAAAAAATAGACAACACACTAACACTGCATCTCTAGTAGACATTTATGCCTTTAGAACTCTATACTTTTGTTTGAAGGGGCTACTCCTACCCATGACAAGAATCTAATGGTATGAATGATTTGAATGATCATAACAAGCAGGCTAGACCCAAAATAATACCACCATCAACAGCAAAACATCGATAGAGACCAAAACCATTCTCACAAGGAAAATTATTTGCATAATGACAGAAATCTAAGGTAAAACAAAGCAGAGACAAATATATACAACAAAAATCCTATCCAATAACCTTTTAGATCTAACTCTTTACCCAAAGAATAATATATATGCTGAATACAATAATTGGTTTCCTAAGCACTAAATAATAGACAACCTTGTTTTTGTTGTTTCTTGAGTTAATAATTTTCTCTTAACATATATTGCAATCCTCCTTATATATGAAAAAAAGCCTTAAACTTTAAAACAAAGAATCAATCTCCGGTTACATAGGGACCTTCAAACACGAATCTACAAAGACACTTATATTTCCCAACAATCAATGAAGGAACACTTACAAAAAAAAAAACCCTAAAAAGCAAAGTAGACTCAGAAAGATAGGCAACACTAGGCTCCTCTCTTCCAACCAAGTTAGCCACATGAAGCAACAAAAACAATAACAAGCAATTGCATAAGGGTCCTAATAAAATCCTCCAACGCATGCATTTACATTAAGTGTAACACCTAATATTTAACCTAACACCTAGGACGTATTGAGATTAATTATTAGTTATTACTCTTTTGATCCATATTTAAATTCATTTTATCAAAATACTTAGCGAAAATATGGGTGAAATTTTTCTTTTGAAACATAAAACAAAACGTGAGCCACGCATACTGGATAGGTAACATTATTTGCCTTGCATGAGAAAAGAGAATTAAAACAAACAAGTCAATAGTACTAACACATTGCACATCCAAATATTATAATATCACAAATATTAACCATGCCATCAATAAGAGTTTTGTAAAATACAAATATCTGAAACTAATAATAAGCCAACACAAGCATAATAATCTAGCATAATATTTTTCGCTCCCTACTCCTATTTAAGGGTAGCTCCTGAAAAGCATAAGCATTCATCACAAACATTGCCATCACCCTCTAAAGAGGAGATGAAAGAAAGGAAAGGGAGTGAGAAACTTATAAAGAATCAGTAGGGTATTCACCTCATAATGCATTGTGTCATCATCATCGTCCTTAGGAGCCTTGGGTTTCATTATGAAAATATGAGCATGCATAAGGTTCTTTTATTAATTTCCAAATACCTTTAGCCGAGGTTCGTGTCTTTTAGCATGAATCTTAATGTCATAAATGCAATATACTATATCATGAATGCATGTCTATACCATATGCAACATATAATAAAATACACATTGAATGAACATAACATAACATATGTAATTTATTCCAACATAGTTTATTCGTTTAGGTGACTTAAAACTTCTTATTCTCTTTTCTTTGGGGCCACCCCAATACTCTTTCTTTTGAGAGTTCTAGGTTATGAGCTCATACCCCATTAGTCGTCATTAGTGTATACTTATCCCTTTTGATAAGCTAAAGTCGACTTAAAGTACGGGTTAAGGGGCAAGAATCACCTTTTCACCACCTATAGTTTGATGGGTCCAAAGGATCATTTTCTCATATTTTCATCACCATTAAGTCTTAGCATGTTATATCAATGCAGGACATAATGCATAAATATCATAACTCATCATATATCTTCATTTCATGCTCATAAAAACTTTATAAAATTATGCATCTCAATGAATCAAATATAACTATAACATGCCATATAAATTTCAATACATGAACATAGCCATCTCAAGATATCATTCACATTCATTTTATCAAATTATCAATATTTACGCATACGCCCCAAAAGGGGTCAATTTGCAATTTCTCAAAGGTTATGGGTCAAAGTGCAAAGTTGCTAAATTTTGATGTTTTAACAAATGCCAACACTTCCAAAACTATTTCTAAACATTACACATGGTATTTTAAATACATAGACATATCATATAGAATTACTAACTCTTATGATAATCCTTTGATTAAATCTTATGTGTTCTAGAAATTGCGTTTTTGACTCTTTTTAATTACCGACTCTTTCTAAGGTGCAAAAAGATAACTATTACCCTAATTATTTACATATTTAAACAATTCCAAATAATATCATATATAATCAAATAACCTCAAATCAGTAGCCAATATTTCTAATTCTTGAACTATCAAAATTTACGATTTACATATTTCTAGTTACTAGTTTTTCATTGAACTCATATCAAGATGTTGAAGACACATAAGACTTTTTTAAAATAAAATCACTTTAGGCCTACCTTAATCATGAGGCCGATTTATACATTGAAAGAATGTTCATGATTAAAATTTTCATTTAAGATAAAAGGAGCAAGTCTTGAGCTTTAGAGATTTAGGTGATAACTAGAATCAAACGTGCTATGCAACCTCATTTTAATCTTGTCTTTATAATGTGATAACTTGGGAATATAAACATGATATGCAAGGCTTTGAAATAAACATGATATGCAAATCCATTTCCTTGTCTTTAAGATTTAAGGTGATGACTTGAAAATTAAACATGATAATGCAAGGCTCAAAAATTAAACATGATGTGCAAGTCGATTTGCTTATCTTTTAGAATTTAGGTGATAACTTGAAATATAAACATGATGCAAGAGCTTGAAATAAACATGATGCAAGAGCTTGAATATAGACATGATGCAAGTTCATTTACTTATCTTTAAGGATTTAAGTGATGACGTGAAATATAAACATGAATGCAAAGCTTGAAATTAAACATGATGCAAGTCCATATTATTATCTTTCAAGAATTAGAGTGATTGCTTGAAATATAAATATGAATATGCAAGTGCTTGTAACATAAACATGGATGCAAGTTCCTTATTATATCTTGTTAAGCTCCAAACTCAAGACTTCTTAAGGAATGAATTCTTTGACTCTAATAATCTTAAGGAAAATGAAAATGAGCTTTAGAGTTCTTATTACCATGGTTCCAAGAACCTTATTTCTTGAACTCATCATTAAGCTCAAAAAGAATCAGTTTAGAGAAAATTAACAATTTTTTCATAAAACTTTTGATAACAAAAACTAAACCTTGGGCTTTAGAGGTTCATTAGGTGATGAATTCATAAACACCATCATGATTCCTCATCATCAAGCCATGGTTACTAACAAGCCATAAACCGAAACTTTAAGCAAAGAATCAAGAGAAAGAACATGAAATAAACTTCCTACCAAGTTGTTTCTTGTTTTCAAAAGATAAAGCTTGATCTTATATGAAGAAGAAAAGAAATCTGATGCTATGGTGATGATAGGTTCGGCCAAAGCTTGATATAGTAGAGGAAGGATTTTTCTTGTATTTTTGTGTTTGGCAATGGAAAGGTTATGTGTTTAGGAGTTGATTTATGATTGGATTGTGTATGCCTGAGGTTTAGAGGTTGTTTAGAGGTTAGGAATGGAGTCTCTTGAGTATGAATTAGGAAGAAGAAGAAAGCTTGAATCCTAGAGAATTTGAGAACTTAGAGCAAAATTTGAGCAAGAAAATTATCAATAAAGCTAAGATAGTTTTTGTATGCCATATGGCAATGAAAGAGCATGTATTTATAGGCCTATGGAGGCTAAATGGCCGCTGGTCCTTGGTTGGAAATGTGGGGTTTTGTTTCAATTTTTAATTATAGGAAACATTAAAGAAAGAAAGCATAATTAGTGGTAATAGTTTTATTTATGCATAATGGATGAAAAACTCCAAAATTTGGTACTAATGGGGAACAAAGGTGGCTGATTACCCTATAGTGGAATTGAGTGGAATTTCTTTTGATTAAATATGGCCTTAATTGGTGGAAAGAATACTTAAAGAAATGGTATTTTGGTTGGATATGTTTGCAAGTGTATGGTTGTTGAAAAAATATATAAAAACATGGCTGATTATGGACTATGAAGTGGTGCCATTTCTGATTGCATTAGGATCAGATTGGCTTTTATTTTTTAGTGGGAAATCATGTATTAGATGTTTAATTACTTAGGTAAAAGATTAGGAATCAATAGGTTAGTGAAAAAGGGTAAAATGTTAGGTGTTTAGGTCAATTCAAGACAAGATAAAGTAAATAATCATACATTAGTGAATGAAGTTAATTTCAAGTAGGTAAAAATCAATTTGTAACATAAATTCAAAACTTAAGATAAGAAAATATAGTTTTACTAGATTTTACCTAAACTGAAACCCTAACCGTAAACTTGATATAATACATTCTTGTAATTAAGGAAAAGAAAATATAATTTTTCCTTAAGTAAATATTAGACTTTAATTATCTCAAGCAATTATTTGTAACCTTAGGTAATTAATTTTTAACTCTAGGTTAATAATTGAAATCAACTCGAATTGAATCGTTGTTAAAATTGCCTTAATTACTTAAGTAAAACTCATTAAGCATTCACTAGGGAAAAATGGTAATTTCATGTAAAAACTTCCTGTAATCCTGGACATCCTCTAATTATACTTCAAATGGTCTTTCTAAACTTTTGGGTGAAAGGGATTCAAAAGTTACATCATTTCATGTAAAAGTAAGGGGTAAAATGATAATTTTTCACAAAACCTTCCGGGCTTAAACTGTTGTTAAAAATTTACTTAAAACATCATTTAAAACCTTTTGGTGAAGTTCTGACTCAACCGCACGTAATAATGTTAATCAACCACAGGGCGTTTTGATAATTTTGTGCATCAAACTAAAATGAGATTATTTTGCTCTATTAACACACATAACACATATAATCCCCTATTATCATCAAACGTCCCTTGAGGATGGACGTGTAACAACTCACCTTTGTCTTGATAAAATAATTAATTGCGAGTAATCGTAGGATTTTAAAATTTTAGACGCAGTGTTATGATTGAAACAATATAAGGATTCACAAAAAATAATAATAATAATAATTAATTAAAAACGAAAATTCATTTAATATTATTAAAAATTCAATATAATAATATTATAACTAGAGATATAGAATAAGACCTATAAGTGATATAAGGACATTGAAAAATAATGATAAGATTAAATAGATATTTTTAACCCAGGAAGAATTCTTAGGTATAATGGGTACCAAAATGATAATAATTGGTATACCAAATGGTAATAACCGATACACCAAAACATTGAGTTTAGTAAAGATAATGGATATTATTGGATTCCAAATAATTTTTAACTTGTGACAATTAAATAAATATAGATATTCCAAATTCTAATACAAGACAAATCAATCCAAATAACACTTGCCTTACTTTCTCTCCAAGTTAAGGCAATTAAAAAATGACAAAGAAACAAAAATTTGCATTTTGTTCTCGGTGAAGCTTAGATTCACGTTTAGGCTTTTCTTCTTCGTTCTCCTTTCTTCCTTCTTTGTTCTTCATTTTCCAAGCTTTCTCTTTGGGCAAAACTCCATCAAAACACCATAATCTCAGAGGATACTCATAGGTAAGCTTCTAAACTTCTTCAAGAACATTTTCTTTACATCAAAATCAATTAAAAACTTTGTTTTTCCCTTGCTTTTGGTCCTAGTGGCAGCACAAATAAGGGCTGGAATTTGGGGTTTTGAGGCTTGATAAATTAGGGAAAAAGCTCAAGGAAGGTAGGAAAAATCATCCTAGTCTCTTGCTTCATGATGTTTAGCTATTTTGCTAAGATAAGTGCTTGATTTTCTTGGTGTTATGATGCTGAAATCTGAACCAATTTAGGGTTTATGATTGCTTGAGTTATGATGGAATTGTTTATGTTGAAATCAGAATTTTTTTCTAGCAACTACATGTGTTGGAATTGATAGATATGGAAGAATACATCAAGAACAACTCTTGTGAACTTGCTGAAAAATCTGAAACCAATTCTTAGAATCTATGATGGACTAAGTTGTGATGAGATTTTGTATACAAACAACCAGAATTTTATTTCAGAAATTTTAGAATTTATAAGTGCTTGGATTGTTATGAAATCTTGTGTATTAGAATTTCATGTGCTGGAATTTTTAGTGTGCTGAAATTTTACAACACTAAATCTTGGTTTGCATGATATAAGAAGTGCTATAAGTGGGTATGTGCTAAAGTCTTATGTGCTGGAATTTTTCTGCAATAACTCTTGAGTTGTTTTATCTTGCTATACATAATGATCAAGCTTGAAAAAAAATGGCAGCAAAACTTGCTGTATCGCCAAAATTTAGGAGCAATTATTGTTCAAGAAACTTGGGTTCTTTCCTTGAAATTTATAAGAATTTCGTCATGAAGAATTTTACAAGTTATGATGATATAAAAATCTCATAAAAAGTTTAATAGATTTTACAGAATATCTCATAAGAATTAGGAGATTTCAAGAGAATCTCAAGCAAGAGTATGAGATATAGAATTATTAGAAAGAGATTTCTCTCAGAATCATAAGGTTCCCCTAAGCCAACATTAAAGATCTTTATAAAAAGGGAAAATTTAAGAAATAAGCCTTATGTAATGTTAATTGCTTAGTGGTAA